>JAUMHI010000074.1:8192754-8203178 GCA_032359435.1 Enteromius unitaeniatus
CGGCTTGACCAGGTGGAAGGCCTCTGCATCCGGAACAGAGGAGCGATGGAGCGTCTGGCTGGGATGTGGAGCACCGTGGGGGAGCAAAGCAGCTGACAAGCTGGTCTGGGGGCTTCCTTGAGGGTCCCACTGTATGGACAACACAGACTAGTTTGAGTGGACATATATATATATATATATATATATATGCACACATGCACCAAAAAGAAGTGCAAATCTCTCATGTATATCCTTTAAAAGTTCAAGAGGAGAACATCTGGCGAATCATAAAGGTGACCCCTGTCATTACTCCTGTCCTCTTTCTGTGAGGAGAGAGTTTAGCAGTCCAATCGCTCTCTGGAGTTTCAGTGGGGGAGATGAATTAAGTCCTAAGTGAGGGACTAAAGTGTGAAGCAAAGTATCTGTGCTACAGTCACGCACCCCAGGGGCTAATGGATCCTATTTCCTGTGAGCTGTTCATTTCACCTGCAGCTCTCTCCGCTTAACCTGCCAATTCCATTACGAGCCCTGAATCCAGCAGAACTGGACGGCTTCCTGAAAATGATGTATCTCACACCGGGATGAAGGTGAACTCACATGAAATTAGATATCACGGCCAGCTCTAGAAATACATAAATGTGCCAAATGAAATGTTGCATTACTTTACAAGGCTTCGGAGAAACTCAAGCTGGGATGTATAGTTCACTTAGTTTCGCAAACACCATTTGTGGATGTATAATGCAGTTAAGACATGTAATACTAAGGAAGATTATACAACATTACATAACATTCATTTGTTGTGGGATAGTGACAAACGCAGCCCGGGATATTCTTTTAAATATCACTTTTTATTAATTGTGTGTATATAATTATTAAAAAGTATACACATTTTGTATCAAGCAGGATTATTATAGTTAAACTAAACTAGTAACCAATAGTTAAACTACAAATGAATTTGCATTTAAAACAACAACAAATGTTAATCAAAATTAGATAAATGTTGACTGAAAATAAACTTTCACTTACAAGACAAATATAAATATTTTTCAAGGTGTTTTTCAAATGTATTTTTTTACTAGTGCTGTCAAACGATTATTTGTGATTAATCGCACCCAAAATAAATATTTTTGTTTGTGTGTACTTTGTGTATTTATTATGTATCCGTAATTTTACACACATATTGTATATTTTGAAAAATATGTATTTACATGCGCATTTTTATGTGCGGATAATTATATTTAATATATAAACATAACATTTGTTTTTCTGAAATCTACACATGCATGGTTGTGTATTTATATTTAAATGCATAATAAATATACACAGTACACACACACAAATATTATGTAAACAACATTTCGGATGCAATTAACCGCGAATAATGATTAGATTTTTCATAAAAATTATTGAAATTTATGACCACAGTTTTTCTTTAATATCTAAGGCCTGTTATTCTACTTTTCCAATCCCTAAAAACAAGTTCTCATAGACATACGTACAAG
Source organism: Enteromius unitaeniatus (assembly GCA_032359435.1). Taxonomy (NCBI): domain Eukaryota; kingdom Metazoa; phylum Chordata; class Actinopteri; order Cypriniformes; family Cyprinidae; genus Enteromius; species Enteromius unitaeniatus. The sequence continues at coordinate 8,194,236 of JAUMHI010000074.1, forward strand.
TTAAGTACGTTTTTGCCAATATCTGCATGAATAATACAGCATGAATTGATTCATTATTTCACCAGATACACTGATGGAATTGTGACAGCTGTGATTCGGCTTCAGTGTCTGCTGGAGAAATAATAGAAACGTCATGTTGTTTGTATGAATTGTAAGAGGATTTGAGCGCCTGCACACCTCCGGCTAGCCGCTGCCCTTTAGCAGTGATCTTAGACTACCGTCTGATGGCTGAAATCCCTCCACACCACAGAGCGATTGCAGCATCAATCTCCGATTGCTGTTCAGGACACACCGCAGCCACGAGTTCTCAGTCTCAGCACGAGTTCAGCGCTGGATAACTCTCTGATGAAACCCGACATGGAAATGTCCCGAGTGACAGATGCATTAACGCAGTCGCCATGGGTGGCGTGCTTAATCAGTATGCCTCTTGTGCTGCTGCATTAGCAAACAAAACGCTTTAACTGACAGCAAAGTGTGCTTCTTTAATATGTGTGTTTGTGAAGGGGGAGCGCGCTTGAATGTGTTTATCATGAAGAGAAATTATTCCAAGCAAAGATTATGCAGGTGATGCTCAATTTATATTCCTCCTCCTCGGTCCCGGAGATCTGTGGACTCAATCATGCTGCCGTGTGATTTATAGCTCTGGCCGACTTAAAAAACAAACCTCCTCGTTTCTGAAAACTGATTCATTTTAAGTTTTTAATATTAAAGAGGGAGTTCACACAAAAATGAAAATTCTGTCATTATTTACTCACACTCGTGTCACTCCAAACCTGCGGGATTAGTTTTTTCACTGACTATTTATTTTACAAAAGAAAACCAATTTCACATGATACAACCCCCTTCAGAAGTGTTCAGAAGTATGGTGAGTAAAGGTTACTATCCATAAATATTCCATAAATATAATTATTTTATGTATTAGATCAAATTTTTTACTTTTTGGTCATTTTGTTTTTGTCGCTTTTACTAGTTTTAGTTTTTTATTGTGCATGTGTCCACATTGCTTTTAACTTCTTTTAGTTGACATTAAATTTAACTAAATTAAAATTAAAAAATATTGCCTTTGTAAACAGCTAAAATAAAAAACTATTATATAATGTATTTTATTTTGGTGGTTTTAAATTTTGTTTAAGTTTTAGTTTATATTAGTTTAATTAAAAACATTTCAGCTATATGTTTATATTTGTAATATATATCATATTTTAAGGCTGTAAATCCATTTTTAATTGATTAATTATTTATGTGGAAATGTATTAATCCAATTGTTAATAAAACATTTTTGTAGTATATATGTTTTTCTATAGTACATATGTCTAGCCCTGATCTTTTTATTTAATTTATATTTTTTATTTATTTTATTATTATTTATTTTTTTTTTTTATTTCCAACTAAATTCAAATCAATATATATATTTATATATACTTTTATATACACATGATAAATACACAAATTACACACATATATGGTATGTAACAAAGAAATATTTTGGGTGCAATACAACACAAATAATTGTTTGAAAGCACTAGTAAAAATACACATGAAAAACACCTTGAAAAATATTTATATTTGTCTTATAAGATCAGGTTTGCTCAGAAGAGTCATTTTCTCTGACAACTCTGGTTGTGCTTTATGCATTTGATTCATTAAAATGAACCGGCTCATAAGAGTCATTAGTTCAAACTACACAAGTTGCTCTACATGTAGTTGATTCACTAAAAACGGTTAAAACACACTCTAACGTCAATTATATGTTTGGCAGATTGGAGGCCAATTCCAGCGAATGCGTATGAACTCATTTGTATGGTTTTATATAAAAGTTAATATATGCCCTCAAAATCATGTTTTTCTACAAACTGCATACAAAACTGCCTCCTTAAAAAAAGGTCGATTTTTGATAAGCTAAAGTTGGCTCAGAAAACAACTGTGTTCAGAAGTGTTGATGTTGCTGTAAGCATTTGATTCATTAAAGGAGTCCGCTCATAAGAGTCATTCAAGGTTGGGGTTACAGTGGTTGCACTGTATTTATTTGATTGCTTAGATAACACTCTCGTGGCATTTTTACTATTTTACAGTCTGTGAATTGGCTAATTGATATAATGTGTCCAAAAAAATCAAATCATTTACCTGTTTTGTGGGATCCCAGGGTGTGTAGATGCCTGACAGACAAAGAGAGAGAGATTTATTCATATTATTAGATCTAAAGGTAAAGTCATTTTTAAATCGCACAACAGTCACACAATATTCATCCTTTTTTTTTCTTCACTTTGTTGTCCTGTAGGCGGTGAGGAAAGTTGATTGCATTTATTTGCAAGGTAATTACATCATTAGCTTTGAGCAGATGCTAAACTCATCTTAAATAAAAAGACAGAAATGAAGCCTGGCAAACAGTATCAGTGCCGTAAAGAAGACAGAAGACACTTAACTAGACTCTTGATTAACTAGACTTAACATCATTCAGCATTACTGGCCTCATTCGTATCGGACAAATATCTGTAATAGTGGTGTCTTGATTCTCTTTTAGTTGGAGGGGTAGGGGTGAGGAGTAAGAGGGAGAGCCAGATAGCCCTTCAAACGAAGATATTTCAGGACCCCACTTCAAATGAAGGGGTATGATTTTTCTCAGCATAACCAGGCTTCAGCTGCAACAGCAGCCTGAGCAAACAGAAAGACACAGAAATGTAAGCATTATTAACATTAATAAAGATTTTAATGAAAAGCAATCATTTGTTTTGTGTTAAATTCAAATCACGCTCATGTTATTCAAAGAAATGTTTTTAAAAAATCGCTAAAGTTTGCTAACATAAAGTTACTGACTGCATGATGGTGCCACAACATATCTTCATGTCTGATCAGGACAATTCTCTAAACCCTTTTCTCAAATATTGCCAATTCGAGACAGAGGGAGAGAAAAGTTTGTGTATGCGCCTCTCTCTTTACAATGAGCGAGTTACTGCAACAACAGCGATTTTATCCTCTCGTTGTAGGAAAATATAATGAAGCAATTCAGTATTTAAACGTTACTTTAAATTGTATTTCTGGGGAAGGGGTAGGCGGAGGGAAAGGGGTATAAAATAGAATTGGGATTCAGCCTATATATTAGTATTACGACAATCAAAAATTAGGAAGATAATTTACGAGTATGATCTCTTACAAGAAAAATAAATGGATTTTTACCATTATTTTAAGACTTAGACTTTATCATTTATTGTGTACAGTGCATTTTTTTTGTTTGTTTTTCTGTCATAATAAAAACAGATTTTAGTGATATTTTCTGGCTTTAGTAAATACATCGGAAAACTCATTGTTATACTTTTTTATAGACATACTGTATACGTTCTTGAGGTAAACATTTGCATTAGATATTAAAGTTAGCTTTCAGACTGTTTTTCTTGTTTTATTAAAAAAGTGCTAATGGGGTCAGAAAAACTGATATAGAATATTGTGTTTATATTATATAAAAATATTGTATAAATGAACAAAATTATGTCAAAATCAACTACTGTACTACTTTTTTTTTTTTAATATGAAAAAAATATGAAAAATATTCTGACATTATAAATAAAGCATCTTACTGACTACATTATCTAAACCAATAGAAGTCATGGTAATGGCCAGCCTGGGGAGAAATAGTTTGTATAGTTACAACCACACATTTACTGCAGTACTGTTTTATTCTGAGTTCCCTATATAATAAAATGCATGATGCGCATTTGTGATATAGCTGTCTGTGATATGAAGAAGGCTGTTTAAGATTCATCTGCAATGTGATTAAACCATGGCCAGAGGTGCTATGAGAATAATGAGTTATGACTTTCTCATTCTCTCCTGTTTTTTTCAGTTGCACAGCCTATATGGTGAGTCTTCTCTGTGCATAAATATGTGCACGCATGTGTACGTCTGGATATGTGTATGTGAGCATTTGTAGGGAAGCAAGGCATTTTTCTGCCTGCTTAAACTAACAGGATTACATCAAACGCTATATGACCAGGACACGACTTGGCAGCGAAGGGCTAAACATAAAGCCTTGGGGCAAACGTGCACAGTCACGCCACTCCACAAGTCCTCCTCCTCCACCACAAAAGAAGCCATATGGACAACAAAAAGCACCTCTGTCTAGCTTGTGTCCAAGGCTTCAAGGATCTGTTTTCTTATGTCTTGATTGCCGCATTTGGACTTCAGCAGCAAAACAACCTTCCAAAATGTCAAACTTCAGAGTTGAATGCCACGTTCTGTCAGTGACCTCATGCGTCCTTGGGTTTCATTCATGTTATGTGCCTCTCTCAGCTGAAGAAAGGTGAGTCACGAGGGATTCGGGGGGTGACTGTCAGCTCTCCAAGACCCAGAAGGAACAGAGCTGAGAGGATGTAAGAGAATTGTCTGCTCTGCTGAAATGCCACGGGCCTGATGATATTTCCGACAGTACAGGGAGTCAGAGGAGCATAGTTATCACCTCGCACCTGCCTGTCCGGTGCTACCTGAGATGTCAATAATCCTCAGTAAAGAAGTGCAGAGAGGGAGATGGACAGTGGATTTGTGCTCGCTCTGCTGCACTAATAAGGTAAAGAAATGGGAATCGTAAGGACAATTCTGGTTCCTTAATGATTCTTTTAGCACTCTGGGCAAATTTGGAGATAAGAAATACATTTCTTATTGCATTTACCTCCCTTGGCAGTCTGTTGCCAAATGAGATCATTTCTGATTCCAACAGAAATGAATGTAGTGAAATTATTGCGAAAGTTGCAAATGCAATCCAGTAACTCGTCCTAAGAAGGTCTTGTTGATATAATGAATATTTGCAGTTTATATTCATGATGATTTTGCTGCCATATATATATATAGATGATAGATAGATAGATAGATAGATGTTGTCATGAACTTTTTGCACTGTAATTAGTAATATTTTTTAAAGTGTGTTCAGATTTTATTAATTTTTTTATTTATGTTTTAAGTTCTAATTTTCATGAAGATTTTTTGTAGATTTTTTTATTTTATTCAGTTTTTGTTATCAGATTTATTTCAATATTTTAATTGTTTTAGTTTCCAAAACAACAACAACAGTGCTCTGATAAAAACAGTACTACACAGGTTTAGTAATACCTTTATATAAATATAATATTTATGATAGTTAAGAAATATAAAGATATATACTGAACTGAACAAATAAATAAAAATATCATTTTATACATATCGCCATTGTCAGATTGCCTTCTATTCCAATTCACAGCATCTTGTTTCAGTTTGTTTGTTTGTTTGTTTTTTAGATGGATCCAGTGAAACCAATTTTTATTCAGAAATAATTCATCTTAAATATATAACTGGCTCTTGTTACACTGCAAGTTTATGCAGACAGCGCAAAAAAAAGATTATTTACCGTCTTTGAATTCAGAATTCTCACCTTGTTCTGGTGTGAAATTATGCTTGTCTTGACATTTACTTGCCCATTCATCCCGCTGCTTTAAATAGATATATTAATGTAAATTTATGTAAATTATGATAATATAAACTCTTCACGTCACCAAGAATAAATTACATCTCCTCAATCAGCGTCTATTTCAGAGTATTCCCTCAATGATACCTGCCGGGGAGCAATGCGCTCTGACTGGCCTATTCGACGAATGTCCCACCCCCCTCGAGCCACTCTGCGCTCTGATTCGTCTGTCTGTTTATCTCCACAGCTTAGTGTGGGAGCTGTGCTTTAATTAGAGAACTGGGGAAAAGAGCTGTGAACATGGCCAGCGCTGACCGGGCTCTTGGCAGAACGCCGGCAGGAAACTGAATGGTCTCGCACTTAGCCAGTGAGTCACACGGGACCGTCTCTCGCTCCCATACAAGAGGCCTTGGAGTGGTTGCCGAGAGGCCCTTTAAGACCGTAGCCTTCGATATAGTCATGAGACACGCAGAGGAGGTGAGAACAGACGCACAGTGTAATTGGCAGGAAGCATGGATGTAATTACTTGATTGATAGCGGTTCAGAAGAACAGACAAGCACCTTAAGAACACATATCAGGTTTACTGTACACATGAAGAGACTGTAGCCGTCTTCAAGATAGCTTCTAATAATTGCCTCATTCATTTTCGTTCTAAGAATATCCTAATTAAGAAGGGTGATAAAATATTACGCTCTGCACGGACATTTTAATGAAAGTAAGAACTCCGATAAGTGGACTTGCATGGAATTAGTAGATTAGCTTGGCTCCAGTCTGAATATGCTAATAACTGTCACCCGCTCTTGCCAAGAGATGATACAGTGTGCAATCTTGCGAAGGCTTTGCTAAAATTGCCCAAAAACAGCTCATCAGCTTCAGTTATTCTGAAAGAAAACAGCTCGAGTCTGAGAAATTGAGATGTACTGGTTAGTTTGTGTGGCAAAGCACATCTAGGAGTCTATAATAGGAATGTTGCGCTCCTTTTATTTCCAAATCTTGCTGAATCAAAGCTTAAGGCAAGTTCAGAGCGCATAGAAAAAGACTAAAACTGAAGCACTGAGGCGTACAAAGTTACTTTCAGCATTTTAACCAAAACTTTAAATGAAAAGTTCACCCAAAAATGTTATTCTGTGATGTTTCAAAAAACGATCAGTGTTAATGCTGTGTTAACTTGAGGCAAATGTACTTTTTTAATTTAAAACTATTTTGTAACATCCACATTTAAACTATATATATATATATATATATATATATATACACAGTCATGTGAAAATGTTAGGACACCTTATTCAATTCCATGGTTTTCTCTATCAGGAGAAAATAAAAAAATGATCAGTTCCTTGGATAGTCTTAACATTTGGAAATAAATGTAAAAGCCATGTGTGACAAAGTTAGGACACCCTATAATTTAACTGCCTGTAGATCCACTTTAACAGCAATCACCTTGAGTAATAATTTTCTGTATGACTTTATCAGTCTCTCACATTGCTCTGGAATATTTTGGCCCACTTTGCTTTACAATGTTGCTCCAATTTATTGAGGTTTGTGGACATTTGTTTATGCACAGCTCTCAGCATATGGTTTCAGTCAGGATGAGCTCTGGATTATGACAGGGCTATGGCAGAAACTTCACTCTTTTCTTTTCAGTCGTTCTGCTGTAAATTTGCTGGTGTGCTTGGTATCATTGTCCTGTTGCATCACCCAATCTTGACCAAGCTTTAGCTGTTGTATGGATGTCCTCACATTTGACTCTAGAATACTTCAGTATACAGAAGAGTTCATGGTCGACTCAGTGACTGTGGGATGCCCAGGTCTTGTGTCTACAAAACAAACCCATGATCATCAGCCCTACACCACCATGAGTGACTTTTGGTGTTTGTGCTGATATGCTCTCTAGGTTTTCACCAAATTTGCTGCTGTGTATTGTGGTCAAATATCTTCACTTTAGTCTCGTCTGTTGTAAGTCATTGCTCTTAACAGACTTATGGTTTGTTCAGATGCAACTTTGCAAACCTAAACTGTGCTGCCATACTTTTTTTCCATAGAAGAAGCTTTCTTCTGGCAACTCTTTCAAACATGCCATACCTGTCCCATTTTTTTCTAACTGTTCTGTCATAAATTTAAGCATTTAACATGTTAAATGATGTCAGTAGAACCTGTAGTGAAGTTCTTGGGTTGTCTGCCATGTCTGATCATCCACTCTTTGGGGGATTGGTGTCTGTTCTGAATGTCGTTCCCTTCTAAATAATCTACCTCACTGTAGAATGATGAACTTTAAATTGTTTGGAAATGGCCGTGTTTCCCTTCCCAGATTGATGGTAGCATATGCCATGTGTTGTTTTTGATCTGAGGCTTTATTTTCCAAATTTTAAGACCTAATTTTAATTATGTCCTGATAAAGAAAATCATGGAATTCAATAGGGTGTCCTAACATGACTGTATATATATATATATATATATATATATACATACAATTTTTGCATTCCTATTTATATAAATTTTGCAAAAATGCCTTCCTCAAAATGTCTTTTGTATTCAACATAAAAAAAGTGAGGTCTGACGTTTCAGGCAACCTTCAGCACATTTCTGATGAACCTGGTTTTAAAAATGAAGGGTGGAAATGTGCGCACCTGCTGCTGCTCCTCTCTGAATGACAAGCGTAGCCTCTGTTCCCACTGGACAATCCTTGAGCAGCTGCACCACCTGTGTGTGGTTGAGTCCCTGGAGACCCTTCTGATTAATCTCCACCATCAAATCTCCTTCACATAACCCCGGACAACCCTGAGGCTCCAGAACCTGGTCCAAACATATATGACACACAAATATATGTATATAAGACTGAGCATTTTCCAAAAACAAATTGTATAGAATTTGTTTTTTAAAATAACACATATTACAGTTTTTCTAAGTCGCTTTGGTGCATTTATCACAACACTATTTCAATTTTCACAACAGTTAATGCATTTCTCAAAATTAGTATGAACTGCAAAATCAAAAAAGTTGATAACCTGCAAATGCGTGTCACTTGCTCAAAATGGATAGCTCATTCCTCAAAAGCAAGTATTCATGTCAATGAAAAGTCCTGACACCATTGTTTATCAACAAGATATTCAGATGGCTTTGTCATGTTTTCATTATGACAGTTTACTCTGTATATGTTTTACAATGCAAAAAAAGTCAGATTTTGGTGACACTTCCTGAAAATGCTCAAGACAGTACTGTATACTATTTTTCTATTTGAGAACTACAGTAAAGTTAGACATTACTGTATGTAGTGAGGTATTTGAGTACAAGACACTGAATATGTATGTTTCACATTTTTACTGCATATGCTCTATGCAATTCTAATTTACTGTTTTCAAAGCATTGTGCAAACGATTCAATTTAGAAGACATTTTCAGGGAAAAAAAAGATTTAAACAATTTTTTTCAAATTTGCTTCATAGATTTTGACAACTAGTTCAACATTTTTGTATGTAATGACTCAAGCAATGAAATGAGGACTATTAGTTTTATAT
>JAUMHI010000074.1:8214329-8245145 GCA_032359435.1 Enteromius unitaeniatus
GATGGATGGATGGGTGGACAGAAAGATGGATATATGGATGGATGGATGGGTGGACAGATAGATGGATATATGGATGGATGGATGGGTGGGTGGACAGATAGATGGATATATGGATGGATGGATGGGTGGACAGATAGATGGATATATGGATGGATGGATGGATGGGTGGACAGAAAGATGGATATATGGATGGATGGATGGGTGGACAGATAGATGGATATATGGATGGGTGGACAGATAGATGGATATATGGATGGATGGATGGGTGGACAGATAAATGGATATTTGGATGGATGGATGAATGAATGAATTGGTGGACGGACTGATGGATGGATAAATTGATGGATGGATGGATGGATGGATGGATGAATGAATTGGTGGACGGATGGACAGACAGATGGATGGGTGGACAGATAGATGGATATATGGATGATGGATGGATTGATGGATGGATGGATGAATTGGTGGACGGATGGATGGATGGATGAATTGGTGGACGGATGGACAGACAGATGGATATATGGATGATGGATGGATTGATGGATAAATTGATGGATGGATGAATTGGTGGACGGATGGATGGATGGATGGGTGGATGGAATGAACGAATAGAAGATAGATAACTAAAAAAAGGATGGATGAACAAACAAAGGAATAAATACACAAAAAATAATTAAACATCAAAAATAATTAACGTGCAAATGAATAAATGAATAGAGAACTGATGGTTTAATTGATGAATGAATGAACTAACAAACCAACAGAAAAATTGTGAACAAATAAACTAATGAAAGACTGGAATAGAGGATGAATAACTGCTTTAACGATGAATATATGAATACATGTATGATTAAACAAATAAACAAATGAACAAGACAACAGATGGATATACACTGTGTGTGTGAATCATTAGAACAAATGAATAGAGGATGGAAGGATAGTAAATAGATAGGTGGATGGCTATATGACTAAACAAATGATAAAAACAAGAAAACAAAAGAATAAAGGATATATTTAAATGAAGGGTGAATAAACTAACAATCAGAGGATGGATGACAGAACAAACAAAAAATGAAGTAAATAAATGAATAACTAGAGGTCAAATGGCCTAATGGATAAATAAAAATAAAAATAAAAAAAATGTAGGAATGTTACATGTGTGGAGGGATAGATAAACGAATGGATGACTTCTCTATTTGACTGAACAAATGATTGAACAAGCAAATAAATAAACGGAAGACACAGTAGATGCTTTAAATGAATGAATGGCTTTATAGATTGGTGGCTTTATGGATGGTCAAACAAAAAATAACTAATGAACGAATAAACATAAATGTATGCATCAATGTTGAATAAACCGGTCATTCATAAAACATGAAACCAGATCACAGTCTGATCGTGTTCTGACATCATGAACAAACCCACTAAATGGAGACCTCCCCCTCAGATTTCATGTTAAAATATAAAAATACAAGTAGATGTTAACACGCTCAAACACTCACCATCCTCCTCACACTCCTCTGGGGGCTTGGCTTTCTTCGCTAGTCGAGGGTCGAGCCATGACGTCGTTTTAGTATTATGACTGAAAAGAAAAAATATTGTTTAGCTACCATGATACGAATCAAAAGCATCTCTGTGTGTGTTATTTTAGGCAAATGTTGGTACAAGCCTGACTTTGAAATGCAAAACATTCTAGACTAGAAATCCCAGAAGGCCTCAGTCAAAGTGGCTGGGGGTTTTTCCAGTTAACACAATGACAATCAATACTTTTAATAAGTCCCTCGTTTCTCATTAAGGACAGATGGGAGGGAGACGAATATCTCTCTCTTGCTCTTAGGAACACTCTTCCCTCAGCTTCTCGGGCAGATTCAGTTTTAGTGATTCATTTATCATCATGATTCATGGCTCAGCAAAACGCAATGTGTCAGTTCATCCCTAGAGTGGTACCAAGTGATATATACTTAATAATATATTTTTTTAAAACTACATTTACAAATTAAATACAAATGCATGTTTTTATTTAAACAAGACTATTAAAATGCATAGGACTGCGGATTGAAATTATCGCAACAAAAATGACATTCAAAAGGTTTTAAGAATTCTGTGAATCGGTTGCAAATATCTTTTAAGGAATTAAACAAGTTAAAAAAATATGAATCTAATTTGCTTGAATCATCGCTAAAATATTTATGAAAGTGCACGTGCGGTATTAAATGTATTAAAATTGGATAGTAATAAATAAATAAATACTGCCTTTTAAATACTGTCTTGAACTTTTCTATTTTTTTATATAGATTAGATAGGTATTGTTTCCAAATTAATAACAATAACAACACTAAGAATAATATATTTTATTTAATTAATTGATTTCTAAAATATATTGTAATATAATACTTCATTTTTGTATAAATATAATGTTATTTAATGTAATGTATGAAATAACATGAACTAACAATGAGTAATATATTTGTTATTCATTAACAATAGAATCATTCTTAAAAATAGTTATGATTTCGGCTGCATTAAATAACATGAACAATATAATTTTTGAAAAAGCATTACTAAAGGTTCAAATTCACACAAAGATAAAGAAATGTTTTAGGTTTGAATTGTTACTTCTGATTAATCTATGTAATGTTAACAAATGAAGACTCACTGTAAAGTGCTATCAATATTTTTAATCAAATTGCCTTGTTTGAATGAAATTTAACTTCAAACTATTTATATTAAGTAATTTTACATTAATGAATACAAATTTCAATAAATGTACAAATAAAAGCAATTACTTAAACTGAAAGAATAAAAAACAAATGATAATTAAAGCTACTGTACATTGCCAGCCCTGCCATGTGCTAAAGTCCAGCAGATAACTTCCAAAATGCCAAATGCAGTAAACTGAACTGCACTGAACTGCATGAGCTCAATCCGGCACACATAAATAATTCAGCTATCCGTAACGATCTGTAAAAGAGGACACTGCAACAGGTAGCGCTCCATATGCTCAAACCTCTTTCATTATAAAGTGTGCTTTGAAGTGCACTTCACTCACTCTATGAAGTAAACTTCTCCTTTCTCAGTGTAGGCCATCTCCCAGTTATCTGGCAAAGGGCCCAGTTCATCGTTCTCCTGGGAGTCCTGCGGGGACTTGGGGGCATCTCCGTCCTCCTCAGGGGCATCTGTGGCGGTGAGGGTGGGGGTCTCGGGTGGGCAAGGCTGGACGGGAACGTCTCCAGAAGCGTCTGTGCTCTTATCCTCGTGTTCGCTGGATTCTGTGAGGGAAAACAAAAAGGAATCCATGTTAAAAGGTCATTTAGGATTCACATTTATTTAACATTGCAGTCCAAATTCAAAATATTGGCGAGGACTTTTTTCCCCACTCGTTGTTATGCTTTATTAAAGTCAAAAACGTACATACAGCACCTTTAAGCATGGCCTTCTGAATCAGAGACTTATTTGACAAATCCTCAAATTAAAAAAAATGTGCATAAAAATACTTTTGTGTAGGATAAAATGTATAATTCGATAAGAAATGTACAGAATAAATTCCACCATGTGCATAAAATCAAGCAATCGATGGGACGAGAAAACTTCACCGATCTCGTCACACAACATTGTCTATCATCAAAGTATTTCTGTATACTTGTCTTAGACAACTGTGTTCCCAAGCAGCAGATATCCACCTCCAAAAGCAATGACAGCATTTACTATATTTTGTCCCAACCTGGTGTGATGGCGATGCCGTTGCCGTTGACGACGGGGCTCTCTTCCTCCTCCTCTTCGGGTGGCTCAATGCTGTCCTTCTCCATATTGCTGACGGACTTATTCCTCTTCCTTTTTCCCTCTGCACTGGGTCGGGCACCGGGCAAGAGTTGGTCCGTCACATTAAACAGCATCGGCGTGGGTTCGGCAGGAGGCTTAGGCGTGCCATAGAAGTTATCTAGAAACAACAGAAAACACATTTTGGGATTCAAACTAGTAAAAATTGCTTTGGCAGCTACTTGGCATGCAAAAAGGTGAAGTCTGACTCGAAGCAACTTTTCAATAACTTCGCCGGAGTATTTTTTTTTTCTGTGATGTTTGCCGTAACGGCAACCTTGTTCACCGGCGACTCGATCGTTTCATTCAAGATTGAAAATAAATCATGTGTATCGAGGGAAATCTGTTTAATGATTAAAAACTGAGCTCCAGTGTGGTTACGGCACAGGCTTTATGAATTCATTTGCAGGTCTGTGGGGATGGAAACAGAAGAGGTGAAGTTCCCTGATTCACTTAAATTACACCTTATGACCTAGAATTATAGACTGGGAATAGACTAACTTCACCCCCACACAAACACTGACATCTATAAAATCAATGTACAGTAGCTATATACTGGGAAGACTTCTATTTAAATGTCCTGTTCAATTAAAAACAGCTGTTTTTCCTGCGCTGACGTGATCCATGATTTCATGGTTCTAGCTATTAGTCAGAGACAGATGGTGCATCCTCATTTGAGAGAGCATTTAATTTGGACAAATATTTGCATACACAATTTAGATATATTTATTTCAGCAATGTTTGATTAATTTAAAGCTTAAAAACAGCATTTATTTAAAATCACACATCTTTTTACATTACTAGTGTCTTTATTGTCAGATATAGAGTATCTGTTAAAGGTTCATTTAGCCAAATTTAAAAATTATTATTATTATTATTGCTATTATTATTATTATTATTATTTAAGTGTTTTTTTAGCCTTTTTGTCTTTATTTTATATATGTTGGTGAACTATAATACTAACGGCACTAACTTATGATAGTATGATATATGTATAGTTTTATTAAATTATTAACTTGAAGTGAGTATTGCATGAAAAAAAAGGAAAAATCATCCTGATATTCCCTGACAATTGAGATGTAAATTTTGAAGCTATAAAACTGGAGGTTGTCTGTCACTGAAGCTGTTATGAAGCTGTGCCTCATAGAGTCATGGGAAGCATCTTCCTTCTCATGAAGAGAAAAGAAACCTGTGTCTGAAAGTAGTCCACACACCTCAGTGTCGGCTCTCAAGAGACCAAACTGCACTAGTTCTGAATACCTCTGCTCAATGTCAAAGATACATGCTCTTTCTTGTGGTAACATCGAGAAAATCCATATTCCAGGACGCATTTATATAACAGGTGTTTTATAAGCTTTATTTAGAGAGGTAATGATTTATTGAGATGTGAGATTTCACTTACCTTCATATGTTCCACTTTCTAACAAAGCCCCACTTTTCTCTAATTCCATAAACCGCTCAACGCTCACAAAGTTGTAGTCCACACCTGGGACCTCTCCCTCTTTGGGCTGTCTCGTTGTGCCTGCAGACAAAAAAATAAATAAACATATGTCTGTCAGAATATTTAAGCTATACACAAGATTAATCAAAATACAGTCTCATAGAAATGTGCTGTCAAAGTATTCAATATTCAAAACATTGGAGAGGGTTTTTTCATCCGGCCCCTTCCTTCTCAAATTTGACGCACACTTAGGTTGCCAGATTGATGACACCAATAGGAACTGAGCCCCTTGTGTTTTGGCAGCTTCCAGGACTGAAATAAAACGAGCCAACTGCCAACCCGGAGTGCTGAAATATAATTGGGTATACTGGCAGTGGGCGGGTTACACAGACCAAAAAAACACAGACATTATGGCCCGAAACACATATTTTTTAAGGAGAAAAAATCCATGATTTCCATAACAATTTGTTCTTTTTTTAACCTTCTTTTAAATATTTTCCACAAACCTATTAATAAACAGAACCATTTTCAACGTGTTTCTTCAGCATTAAGTCAGCATACTGATTTCTGATGGATCATGAGACACTGAAGTCTGGAGTAATGATGTTGAAAATTCTGCTTTGCATCCCAGGAATGAATAAAAATGGTCTGGTATTTTCTGGGGCAGCATTTAAAACCGAATAAGGACAAATAGTCACTTTAAAAACCCTAAGCAATAAAGTGAGTGTGAAAACTTTTGACTGTTCCATATTGACTGTTTATGTAAATTGGGAGCATAATTAATGCATTAACTGAGGCTGAGTCTTCTGAGGGTAATCAAACATTCTTAAGAAATTAGGCACTGGGGATTTGCAGGACATATACTTAGCAACGATATCATAATCCAGTATGAAACCCTTGAGCTCTCAACCAAATCATCTCTGATTTCTCAAAACTTTTAGTCTGGGAAAAAAAATCCTCTTTTGACTTTCCAGCAAGAGAAATAGTCCATCCCTGCTGTTTGCTTTTGCAGGTTGGCTTTAATGACTATCTTGATTAATAATCAGGTGAAAGAGAGGAAAATATCTGAGCTTGTGAATATGAAGCTGACTAAATCAAAATGTCAATTCAAGTTTCTGTGAAAAATGACAGTGCATTTGAAATTAGGGTAAATTTATTCAATTTAGCATTCTTATTAATTCTGGCAATTCAAAGGACAGTTTAAGATTAATAAGGTGGGTAATTAATATCGAGATTTGATTTGACTTCACAGAGCGAGCACAGATGTAACGAAGGGGTCATCGGATGATGCTAATGATCTTAATCAATAATGGTAATCAGCTTGCAAGCAAGGAGACATAAAATAAATATGAAATGCCCCTGAGAAATTCAGAAACACTCAGAATGAAATATATTACGAAGGAAAAAAACAAATATATAATAAATATATCTTTGAATACCTATGCATTCAGAGATACACAGTGATATATATTTTACATATAATAAACACACTTATTTTAACAATGTCCTTACTATCTTTGTGGGCCTTGAGCGTGTCAGTTGCATTGCTGTCTGTAGATAGTCAGAAAGCTCTTGGATTGCATCGAAAATATCTTAATTTACGTTCCGCAGACTAACCGAGGACTTCGTGATTAACCAAATTTTCATTTTTGGGTGAACTGTCCCTTTAAGAAAACTATTTGTGAGCTGCCAGCAATAAATATAACAGAATAGCAGAGATTCAGTCAGTCATACAGGAGCTGTTTGTGGATAAAGCATTATCATTCACATATGGAACAACAATAGTCCAGTCAGACATCATTCTGACTGTTATTGCTCTACAATTGCTAAACTGACTCCATCACAATGAATCAAACTGTCTGAGACAAACTTCCTACAAGCCCAGACATCATTTTCATGATAATTTCCATAATGTCTCCAGTCATAAATAGAACATGGACACATTCAACAAAATGAAACCATTTTTTTAACAGCAAATAAGCTATAGCATTTATTTTAAGCACTACTAGGTGTTTCCGGACACATTTTCAGCTGGTCAAGTTGGCAGACCAGTTGACCAACCATTTAAACTTACTAAACACCTGCTTGGAGACTAGACTCAGAATCAACAACTGACACGAGCCGGATTTGAACTCAAGCAGTACATGCTGTACCCTTCTGGGCCACGTCTCCAACTAAAGCAGATTTTAAACATCAGTCCCAACAGATTTTTAGCTTCTACATATTTGCTTATATAATATAGAAAGCTTTCAAGCCAGTGCTGATAAAAGCTTTTGCCTATATCTATCTGGTTTTTCAGGACACACTTAAATAACACTTTTTCTCTATGAAGTGAAGGAGCTCATTTCAGATTCAGAAGGCAGATATGCATTACCTCGGATCTGGAAATCAAAGGTTGGAGTGTATTTCTGGACTAGTGTGAAGTCTTTGAACAAGAAAAGTCCATTTGATTTTAGGGCTAAAATGACAGACCGAATGTGCTGTTTTGAGAGGTGAAGGTACTGCTAAATTATGAAAGTGAGACAAAACTCATATTTTTGAGAGAGAGACTGGGAATGAAAGGCGAGTGCATCACACACAGCTTATGTAATATGCAGAGAGCAATGGCACATTGTGGTCTAGAACATTTAAATATTCAAGGATATTCCCCCTGAGCATCATTGCAACAGCGATGAGCCTAAATATAGTAGCTGTGAATCTTTTTACAAATTCAGTGGATCCCCCAAGAAGACGGCCTAATGCCAAGAAGATATTTTGTGCATAAGCTATACAAAACAACAGGCCTTCTTTAAACTGTCAGTAATTGTAGCATGTCAACATTAGTTCAATACAAATAATAATTATAAGTATACCTTATTAACCTTAGTAACCACATAGTGACACCTTAGAAATATAATGCTGGGGTGATAACACCCCAGCATTGACTGCAAAGTTTACAAATAAACGCATATGAATATATATATATATATATATACATACACATACATACATAGATAGATAGATAGTTCAGACTTGGTTTCTCTTGTTTTTAGCATTCAATGCTAACAGCTAACGTTCCCGTTTAGTTCATTGATCAAAAATTCTGACAACAAACAATTTAGAATCTGTTTCGAACATTAAATCAGCACCTTTACTATATTAATCTGATATGTACTTATCCATCTGTGTCATAACAGATTTGTGTGGATCATCTCAGAGATGTAAAGGCCTCTATGGAGTGATTTTAGTGTTCTGACAACACATTTTTACAGTACATGTCCAGGGAAACATAATGCGCTGACAGAGGCAATTCAAATGTGCAAATGCCTGCATCTATATGCTGACAAAGGGCTAAACATGACACGGAGGAAATTACAAAGAAGCTTTGCTGATATTCATACGCATCATGAATATTTATATCTTAATAATCAGATGGGGCTACTTTAGAGTTTTCTTCCTAAGTATTGTCTTTTGGAGAACAAATCTGTTTTAATCACATGTTATCAACATTCAGAAAAGATTCTGTAAATAAGCCTTTTTTCTTTTTTTTCAGAACACAATTAAAGATATTGTAGTTAAAACCTGTGAAGCTTGTGACTGTCCTATTTACTGGCAAGTAAATTACACTGACAAAAGTCCAGAAGAGTATGAACGACATCATCAGAATACTGCATCTTCCATCAGTGGTTCAATCTGCATTTTAGGAATTGACAAAAATAGTTTTTGTACGGAAAGAAAAAAAAATCATTGGTCTCCTCTGTGTCTCTCACTGTAGCGCCATTTTGGAGAATATTCACAGTACTCACACTACATAAACTACATGTCAGTCGCGATACGTTTTCTATATGTATTTATGCTCCGATTTAAACAGCGCTGACACAGAACAGCATACACAGTTTGCATCCTGTGGATATTCTCCAAAATAGCACTAGGTTTATTGTGGAGAGATACAGAGAAAATTACTGCATGATGGGTTTTTTTTCTTTCTTTCTTTGCTTTGACGGGTTTGAAAAAACATGGAAGTAAGTGATTAAAGGGTTAGTTCACCCAAAAATGTACATTTTGTCATTAATCACCCTCACCCTCATGTCATTGCCAAACCCATAAAACCTTCATTCATCTTCAGAACACAAATTAAGATATTTTTGATGATATCAGAGAACCATCTGTCCCTCCATAGACAGCAACATGACTGAAATGATCCACATCCAGAAACGTGGTAAAAACATTGGTAAAAAAAGTCCATGTGACATCAGTGGATCAACATCAGTTTTTGCAACGCTATGATGGATGATATGAAACAAGGCTGATGTCATATTCATTAAAGCTTGCATATGCGGTGCGTTGAGATACTCTCTAAATTGGTGAAAGACGTAAGTCACAGGGGAAGAGTAAATTATGTTATTTTCGTTTTATTTGCACAAAAAAGTATTCTTGTAGCGTCGCATAAAGTGAGGTTGCCACTGATGTCACATGGACTGTTTTACTGTTACGTGTGTGTATCATCCAAACACACAGTGAGACGTAGGGGCAAGTTTAACAATATTTAATAATAGTAAGAACGATCAAGGAACACAGTTTAACACACACCATTCAAAAACAATGACGAACAAGGACTGAATAACAGAGGGCAACTTTTGAAGGGGAGACAATTACAGATAATTAAAGAGACACCCCTGACATGGATAACTGATCAACTGAAACTAGGTCACAGGGAAAAAGCAAGGATCATATGGGGAAAACGACAACAATAACATTCACACATGTAACATATCGCCCCCTCCCAGCAAAGGCACAAACCTGCGCCGCAAGCAACAACAGTGTAGGGAGTGCGGGTGTTCTGGAGGAGGGTGTGGAGCGAGGGAGGACAACAGCAAACAAACAAAAAAAAAAGAGATTTCAAAAGTCCAGGGTGGAGTCCGGAGAATGAGGAGGCGGAGGGTGATGCAGAGACCCACGAAGAAAAGGCCCCAGGGCGGAATGGATGGAGGGAGGAGCCATGGTGACAGAGGGGCTGACGACTCCATGGGTCCGACCGACTGAGATGACGCCGATGGAAGGAGAGCCAATGGTGGAGGCGAGCAGATGGAGAGCTGAGGTAACACGGAGCATCCGGGGGGCCACGGCGGAGCTGCAGATTCAGGTGACCGAGGCAGAGGCGGGGATCCGGAGGACTGCTGCGGAGCCGGAGCGACCGAGGACGATGGTGGAGGCGGAGGGAAGGAGGAGCCTGACAGAGCCGGCAGGAGGGCGGGACGGGCGCAGCTGGAGGAGTGGAGTCCAGAGGCGGCGGACTGTCGACTCCTGACCAAGGCGGAGCCAGAGGAACAAGGAAGCTCGGTGGAACTGGTGGGACGACGGGCCACGGTGGAGACGAGGGAGCTATGACAAGGAGGAGCTGATGGGTCGAGGACCGAGGTGGAGTCCGAAGCTCGACGGCTTGAGGCGGAGACAGGGGATCTTCGTGCTGGGGTGGAGCTGGAGACTGGCTGTCCCGAGGTGAAACAACACGCCTCCATGGCGCAGTTTGAGGGTGAGCCGAGGGACTGACAGGACCCAGTGGGGCCGGAATGAGGAGATTGACTGGTGTGAGAGGAATTGGGAGAGGGAGGCTGGGAGGGGACACAAGAGTACTGGAGCTGTACGGAAACAGCAGAGAGTCAATGGAGCTGGGTACCACCACCTCTCCACACCAGTCAATCAGATCTACCTCAAATATAATTTGTGTTCTGAAGATGAACAAAGGTCTAATGAGTTTGGAGTAATTAATGACAGAATTTCCATTTTGGGGTGAACTATCCCTTTAATGACAAAATTGTCATTTTGGGGTGAAGTATCCCTTTAATTCGGCATTACAGCTCAAAAAAGAAAAGAAAAAAATAATAAACAAATAAACAAATAATAAAGAAAGGTTTTTTTGGTGCTGCTCATGGAAAAATATTATACACTATACAGAAAAATGACATCATCAGCCTGAGGTGGGTGCTGATCTGTCTCGACTAATGCATCTGTTCAGATGACTACCTGAAAAGCCCTGATTAAATACATCCATGGGGTAAATCTGATTATAACAGGGAACAGAAACTGGCTTAGTTTCTCTCTCTCTCATGCGATTATGGCTGATGTGATTATGAGAAATGATGAGAGAAAATTGCGTCCAGCTTTACCTGTTTTCATTTCTCTGCTTGATTACCTCCTTATTTCAGCTTCACCTTCCCATGTGAAACAATCTTTCAGGTGCGACTGTTTCGCTCTCGCCGTCCTGTTTCAATTCCCTGTCAGAGCAAATCAACCACAAGCATACAAAAGGCACCTCTGCTCTGGCTTCACTTCATAGCTCTGAGCCACAGCAGCTCATTCTTAGCCTCTCTCGCCGTCTCTGTTCATCTCCTCAGGAATCCTCTGCTTTAAAGTCGTCAGCCTCATCTCTTTGGATCGCTTGGATTGCGAGTGACATTCCCACCTGCTAAACAAAGCCCTGACAACTGATGCTCCAGACAGATGCAGACAAGCCTCATATAAACAACAGTGTGCAGAAACCCTTTTCACCAGGAAAACTGATCTGGAATGCAGCAAAATAAACCCAAACTAAATGCTCTTTCAAAAAATATGTATTCACCATTAACTGGAAAAATGCACTATTGTTAATTCTCCAGAGAAAAGGAGTGGGCGGCAACCGTTTTTAATACATAAAAGGAAAATAACCAGGGAAAAAAATAGCTTTTTGCTTGAAGAAAGTATATTGATAGTATGCACATTATACATAAAATAGTAATAATAATTAATAATTATTTGTATAATATTTCTATAATAATAACATGACAATCTATCTATCAATTATCTGCTTATGTAATTATGATGCAATAATTTCTTATTATATTAGATATTTATATAAGTTCAAATAATAATTAATTAAAATGTATTATTATACATTTAAATTCATTTAATACGAATACATACAAATTATGACTAATATTATTATTAATTATTATTTTATTATATATTATAATTATATATGTATTATTAATTAATACCAATTATTATACATTATATTATTAGATTAATAATAATATTATTGCTATGGTTTAGATAATGTTTTAAATAATTATTTATTTAATCAAATGTTAAATATGTTGTGTTTTAACATGTTATTGAATTATTAATAATTATTTTACTACTAAAGGGTAACTTCCCTGCGAATACAAAATGAATGAACAAAAGAGCAACACTAAAAGAAAAAAGCACTGGCCCACCAAACAGTTTGAGAAGTCGTTCTTTAAGAAGTCAAAGAGGGCGAAACTACTGAAAGAATCAAGCGTTGAAACACATTTCCAGTCAGCACAAATGACTCTATGCAGGTCGAAGCTGGATGAAGGCTGACACTGAGGCCCTGTCCATGTGTAGCGTCTGTGGAAAGGCTTGAGGTGTTGATGAGAGCCGGACCTGAAATTTGCCTGTAATGGCCTGCAGCCTCGTGATGGAGGGGGGGGGGGGTCATGTTCCCTCTAATCTGCGGTCAGCCCAACCTTGAAGCCCGGTGCCGCTCTGTGCGCTGAATCGCTAATATCTGAACGGAGGTAAACAGCTCTCAGGGTGAGTGGAGGTGAAGGCATATGTGAGATACGGGTGCACTGGAGTGAAGGAGCCTATAGGGGACGACCCGCAGGGGATTTAGCAGCAAACACCAGGCACTGCGCTTTTCAACACGGTGCAGGAAACGGCCCTTCATTCAGCGGCTATACATTCTGAGTCATTAAACCTGTGATTCATCACATTGGAGGTGAACCGTAATGGATTGAATGCCATCAAATGCCTTTTGAAACCAAGGCAAATAAGGTGAAACTTCACTTGGAGGAGGAAAATTACATTTGACTGAAAAACTTCTTATGAAGTACCAACCAAAAGCATTATGACTTGGCACTAAGAGAGCCACTGGGTAACCAAACTGATAAAGTGTTGATATCGATTCAGTTTTATATGAAATTAATTCAAAAGCTGATCAAATGTATGTATATTGGCCCTGACAGCCTCTGCGTTTTTGCCTCAAAGAGCACTTGCTTAGATTTCAACGCTCTTCCTCCATATTTAGGATGTGGCATCACAACAGAGTGCTTTATTACCCTGATTTGCGGTATATGTATGAAGTGAAGCTGTGACGACAGCTCCAAACGCTCTCAGTGTCTCTACCGTGAGTCATCTGTAAACAGCAATTAATATATGAAATTAATTCAAAAGCTGATCAAATGTATGTATATTGAGATTGTTCAGCAGAAATCAATGGGATCTGAACCAGTGTTATTATAGCTAAACTAAAATTAAAACCATAATAACATTTATTTGTTAATTAATAATTTGTCAGTGGAAATAAAATAAAAAAATATATTTTTTAAATAAAATAAAAAAATATTTAAATAATAAAAAAAAATCTATATTTTTTTAAAGGTATTTTTTTAGTTGGCTAGTTATACTAAAATGAATATGAAAATTAGACATACATTAAAAATTCAAATGAATAAAAATGTCAAAAACTAAATTACTTAAACTTTACATAAAAAATGTTAAATATAAAAATAAAAACTATAATAGTAACTCAGTGGTACTAAAACAAAGCTTACCCTTATAAACAAACAAATTAATATTTCATTATAAACCCTAGATACTGCTTATCTAAAATGATTAGAAATTAATTCAAATGTTAAGTTTTTATTTTATATATATATTTATGTTTTTAATTTTAATTAAATTTAATTTAATTTTATGTTAAACATATTATTAAACATTATATTAAAACACAATAACATTAATATTATTATTATCATTATTAATTAATTTATTTATTGTGATTAATGATAACTGTAGTAACTGAATCAATTGAAAAGAATTAATCTGAAAATCAACATGTTTGTTCAGCGGGTCACAAATTGTTGATCCAACAAATCAGTTAAATCGGTTTTTCTATTGGCTGTCACATCCATCATGGCAGTCTTGTATAACTGATCTTCTCATGTCCATGTGCTGACCTGTGAGAGAAGCACTTGAAGGGTGGCAGTAAACAGAGAGCGCTGCAGGAATGTTTTTGCGTCAGAGAATCAGTTCAACCCAGGGCTTTAAAACAGAGGGTCAGAGCTACTGTGTGACTAACACTGTCAGGCTTTCAAGCGTTTCGTGCTGCACTGCAATATATATATTGCATTTCAATATTTTTATTATATATATATATATATATATATATATATTTCTAAAAAAAAAAATATAATGAAAATTCAATGAAATGTTTACTTATAAATAAACTACTACTGTCAAATGATTAATCATGATTAATTGCATCCAAAATAAAAGTTTTTGTTTATAAACATGCATGTTTATATCTCTGAAAAATATGTTGTTTATATATGAAATAAATGTATATGTAAAAAATTGTTTATGAAAATAAATATATACGCATTAATATTTTCTGAATATATACTGTGTGTGTATTTATTTATACATAATACATAAAATATTCACATATATTATGAAAACAAAAACTGTTATTTTGGATAAGATTAATCATGATTAATGGTTTGACTAGTATAAACTATAGGGATGCAGTAACGTGGCAGTAAAGACACTTATAATATTACAAAATATTTAATTCAAATATATAAATACATAATTTAATTCTTTTAAACTTTCTTTTAACAAAATGCATCATAGTTTCCTAAAAATAAAAACAAACAGAGCACAACTGTTTTAATAATAATACATAAAAATGTTTTTTGGGCAGCATATTAAAATGATTTTTTTAAGGATCATGTGACACTGAAGACTGGGGTAATTGTATTGAAAATTCAGCTCTGCTTTACAGGAAAAAAAATCCATTTTAAAATCCATTAAAATAGAAAACTCACAAATTGTAATAATATTTTACAATATTTTGCATACTCTACTGTATATACAATTAATTGTGATTACCTGTGATTTCTTTCATTATTTATTAAAAATTAAAATAATGTTAAAAAGAATAAATAACATTTTAAAATACATTAAAATAGAAAAAACAAAACGTGTAATAATATTTCACAAAATTACTGTTGGGAAATGTAATTAATTTATAAATACAAACAATTAATAGTTAACTGATTTATTTGATGAATTATTAGTGTCACATAAAAATGAAAATATTTTTAAAAGAATACATTACATTTTAAAATAGATTAAAATAAAAACTCACAAAAATGTTAATATTTCACAAAATGACTGTTGTAAAATGTAAATATTTGGCCTATAAATAAAAACAACTTATTTGATGGATTAGTGGAATTTAATCAACTGCTGTTTGGTTTTTATATATTTTTACTGGGAAAGAAAAAAAAATCATTCTGCAGATTATCATAATGTGACTATAAACCTACTCTGCCATATTGTTTCACACCCCTCAGATTCTTCTAAACTTATTTCATTTCTCCTTTTATTCACCTCTCGTCCAAAACCAGAATTTATAGTCTCCATCTCATATACGTTTGAAAAAGGAGTAAATAATCCCAAACCTCGATGCCTTCATTTTGATTTATGCCTGGGCTGAGCAGATCCAGCACCAGTGTCTATTGGCTGTATCACAGAGTCCCATCACTAACTGAGTGCAGTGCCTGGCTGCCACGGAGCATGAGGAGACTCATACATCAGGGTGACGTCCTGGGAGAGAGACAGAGCCCCTGCTGGACTGAAAGGCCATTTAAGACTTTCATTCTGTCACCCAGCACAGCCATAAGCCACTTTGGCCCTGACAGCCTCTGCGTTTTTGCCTCAAAGAGCACTTGCTTAGATTTCAACGCTCTTCCTCCATATTTAGGATGTGGCATCACAACAGAGTGCTTTATTACCCTGATTTGCGGTATATGTATGAAGTGAAGCTGTGACGACAGCTCCAAACGCTCTCAGTGTCTCTACCGTGAGTCATCTGTAAACAGCACAGATTTTATGTAATCGACTTTCGCCGGAAGCTGGAATCTCTGCAAACTGGGGGAGATCTCGAACATAATTTTTTTTCCCCGAAAGAAAATCCAGAGGAGCAGTGGGAGGGTTTCTGATAAACCTGTTTAGTGTAGCCGCAGCAGCAGGCATTTCAACGGGCTTCTGTATTGAGTATTTCTTTTTAAAACAGCTGTAAAATATTCTAGAGATTGCTTTAAGAATTATTACAAAGCTGATCAACATGGGATTTGATTTACATGATGAATGGAATTACACTGGCATTCAAATGATGATTATTCTATATAGAAACCGGACACATGTGAGGAACATAGAAATGCAATTTCAACAAATAAGTCATGCATTTAATACATTCAGACATATAAGTAAATAAATAAGCAGGTTTATAGACATTTAAATCAGCCTGACTTATCTTTGTCATAAATATAGCAATAAAATATTAATTAATATTTTAATTACACACTTAAAATATTATAAAATAATTGCATTAAATTATTATAGTTTTAGAATTTTTATATATTTCTTATACATTACACTTTTTTTTAATTAACCATTTTTTAAATGGTTTATTAATAGACATATAATTAAATGTTTTATTTAAATTACATATAACAATTTTTGGAATTTGAATTGTTTAATTAATTGAATTCCTTTAAAAATTTATTTCTTTTTACATTTACATAAATATTTATTCAAGTAAAAACATTTCAAACTTGCATTTATATGTTGTTGTTTTTAATTTAACAAACTGCCTAACTGATGCTTTAAAATGTGGTTAAATACACCAAGAAACAGAAAATTGACTAAAATTACAAAAAAGTGACAAAATCCACACTTTATTTATTTGCAAAATCAGACATGATTTATTAATTTATTTTATTTTTAAAATGAACAAAATGTTCAGCTTTAAGTCTATTCATTTGTGAGAAAGATTTTATTTTTATTTTTTTTACATTTTTGTTTAATAAATTAATCATTTAATTTACAGTTTTTATAAAAGCTTAATTTATATTTTAAAATGTGGTTAAATGTCAAATAAAACAACAACAAAAAATCAGTAATCTTTGATAAATGTATTTATTTTTGTTTGAATTATTAAATTGATTCCTACATTACTTAAACTCAAACTAAACACAAAAGTGTAGTCATAAACTGCCTAACTCAATAAATCTGGATTTATCAAAAACAACTGATATGCAAGTTGCTTCAATACCGTAATACCGTAAACAAACAATGATGCATTTCCAACATGTTTTATCTTCCAGTTCAGCATTTTTTCATAGTTCAGCACAATGTCTTAAGTCTTCATTTTCCAATATGTACAGTGAAGAATAATGAGTTATTTGACTGGTCAGCTCCCTCAAACACAGGACGTCATGCAGTAATAATACTCAGATTGCTACAATTGCTTTTCCAGGATTATAAGCGTGAACAAGACTGTCAATCAAACAGCTGGAGTCTATGAGCACATCAAAGCCCATCTGAGGTAACAAGCAGCAGACACAGAGAAGGCTTATGATGCTCTGTCATCCATTTTTTAGTAGAGCACCTTAAATAAACTCAAGAACAAACAAAATAATCAATATGACATACCAACACAAGATCTCTCACGTGCAGTTATAGATGCTCAGTATGAGCTGGATGGGTTTAATTAAAAATACTAAATATATTTACTAAATACTAAAATTAATAAATACATTTATATGTTCTACAGTATTGATCTACAGTTTGAAATATGTCTAATAGACAGTTAAATATTAATGTATTTTTAAAATAATAGTGAATAACTTTTAAAACGCCAAATAAATAAAACATTAACTAAATGTTTATGTTTTTTTATTTTGACAATTATTATTATTATTTAACATTTTTAAACTTGGATTAAACAAACTGTTAAATGTGAATTAATAATTAATAATAAAACATGAAATAGTTAAACACATATTTAACTACACGCAAATAAATAAATATCATTTTCACAAATTAACATATTTATGATAAATCTATTTAAATGAACCATTTTTTTTTTTAAGTATTACTGTGAATGAATTCAAGCATTTGATTTACAGTAACTACAGGCCTTACGTTTTTTTTTAATCCCACACTGACACCAGTCTTCTTTACAGAAAAAGCCATTCAAATACCTTTTCTTTGTGAACATCTCAACGATCTGCAGCTCAGGCCAAGTATCGCATCAAAACACTGTTTTCAAGAAATCAAATCAATGATGTGGAGCCGTGTAGTCTAAAGAGTGCTACAGTATTGTGTGGTTTGGTTTTGTTAAGCAAAGAAGAACCTCAAACAAAAGCTTTTGTGAAAGTCTAAGCCGATCCACAATCTACCATTTCAGTCTCGGATAAAAATATCGATCGGCTGATTTTCTTTCACCACACTCATCTTTGACATTCACAAGAAACGTCCACTTATGAGCGAGAGCAAAATTGGCCTTAATGAGGCCAGCTGATGGTTTAAAGATGATTTAAAACTATTCAGACAGTAAAAACGGAGGCAATGATTCAGGAATGGATGAGTCAGATGTCCTGCTTGTTCATATTATGAAGCTTTGAAGAGACAGGGGGGAAAAAACGCTTGGATAAAGCACACCTACGTGTTTACAGTTGTCTGCACGATTAACTGTAAGTGCCTTCAGGTGTAACAGTGATCCCTATATCATCTCCAGTTCACCAATTAAAATTTTACTTTAATAAAAATCAATTCAAAATGCAGCTTGAAATTGTCCATTTGCTTCCCATTGCTGATTACACAGGAGGTTTGTCTCTGTGTCCTGGAGATGTCAATTTTCAGTCTAAAGTGTCTCTCAGTGGGATCTA
Organism: Enteromius unitaeniatus; assembly: GCA_032359435.1. Taxonomy (NCBI): domain Eukaryota; kingdom Metazoa; phylum Chordata; class Actinopteri; order Cypriniformes; family Cyprinidae; genus Enteromius; species Enteromius unitaeniatus. The sequence goes on from JAUMHI010000074.1 coordinate 8,233,368, forward strand.
CAGCCCTGTATTTTGTCCACCTGACAGTCCAGCGGTGAACACCCACGGCATGCATAATGACTCTCCCCTGAAGAGGCTGAACAGACGCTTGCGAAGTGTCAACACCTTTGGGCACTACGTTCACTTTAGGTGAGCTGTGATGATTTGTTTAAAGATTCATTCCTGTAAAAACTGAATATGTAATGTCAAAGCATTTCTCAAAGTGAGACTTTCATATATTGTTAATCGTAAACTCGTAATATGCGTGATATCACAGCAGCTGTTGAACCCATGGTACAGCAAGTTCCTTGATTATTACGCTGGAATGAGAGTATATTTCCTAGCCATAACAGCCTAGAAAAATTGCATCTTGTGTCTTAGCACACAATGTAACTACAGAAGAGTCAAGTTTTAAATGGCAAACTCTTTGGTCATTTTTGAGCATGATGCTAACGGTCTAATCCGCTTCAATGATCTATGCTAAGCTAAAGCTATAGTCAGACCTGGAGATCGGCTGAAAGGATTCGAAAATTGTCAAATTTAACTGTTTTTAAAGTGGCGTGTTCATTTAAAACTGTTGATATGCACACAATTACATCTGGAGACAAAGTAACAAGCAATGAAACAAAGAAATGTGAACGGGCCTTTAGACCTGACCTCAAAGACTTAGAATTTGACTTGGACTCCACTTTAACGACATGAGACTTGACTTAGACCTGACAGTAAAGACCTGAGACTTGACACTGAAGACTTGCCACTTGACTTAAGACCCATTCACACCAAGGATGATATCTATAAAGATAACGATATTGGCATCCACACCAGCAAACGATATCATCTATTAGTTTAACCGCACTTGCATCTGCCGATTTAAATTCTCAAGCTTGTGAAAAACAGGACGAGTTCTGACTGGCTGTCAATGTTTGTATCATTCGTGAGTTAAAAAAAAAATGGTTCTGGAAGTGATATCAACAATATTGTTTCTCTGTCCTTTATCGTTATAGTTGTGGAGGCAGCTATTCTTTAGCTGTGTATCTTTGAGTAGACAACGAATCAATTTGATTCACGATTCATAGGTAAATAAATAGGCAAATTCATGACGATTTAATTCATTCTCAAAGTGAATGATTCACAATTAAAAAATCCATGTTTCAAGATCGATGCAAATGCATTGGCGGGATTTGTAATCGATGCATTGATAAAATGCATGAATCATTACTAACTATATCTTAATCGTTATCATTATAGTTATCGTGCTTGGTGTGAAAATGCCTTTAGACTTGACCTCAAAGACTTGACTTGGACCTCAGAGATCTGTGAAAATGTCAGCAAATTATGTACATTTTTTTAACATATACACACACAAGAGTAGGCTCTATATACTCAATGTTGGAGGATAAAAAATAAATGAAAGGTAAGCACAAACAGAGTCAAAGTCGAAAGCTGAACTTTAAGCTTTGAGATACAACAGTCGACCTACAGAGTTCATTGCATTGGAAAACAAAGCCACGATGCATGTGAAAGAGCCTTAGTGCCATGTACAGGAAATAGATTATCTTCTCACCAGCTCTAAACCCATAAAAATAACTCGCGTCTTCTGTTACAGTCACACAAATGTCTGCTCGTCTTCCGTCAGTGCACCTCACAAACAGCCAACTGTCTAAAATAATTATATATCAGTGGTTGATGGCTGACAGATACTAATAGGGTTTTGCTAAGCAGTAGGCGCGCTACCAGCGGGACGCGACAATTGCATTTGGCTGGATGTAGAAGATACGAGGTGGGGGTTAGAGAACGAATACCAAAGTCTAATTGTACAATACAGGGCTCCGACTGCCCTGCGGAAGGACAGGCCCTTTCGTGATGCGTTCTGTCGTCCGCTCATCAAAGTGACGGACGTGATCCGACAGTGCCACAGCCTCAAGTGAGACCGAAGCATGATTTTGCACCGTCACTGTTTGGTTGGTGGAAATAACAGCTGATGCGGAAGAGAAACAGTGAAAAACGAGAAAATCAGAGCAACGAGAGAGGGCTCGTTGCCTATTGTCATATGTCGTGTGAAATTACAAGTGAAGTGGTGTTGTGAGAAATGAAACCGGCAGTCCCTTGAGCTCAAATAAAAGGGTTTTCAATTTTACTGGTACTTAAAATGGATATACATTTTCATTCAGCCAAAGGGCATAAATTAGTGAGGGAAAGGAGAGCGCTGGGAAAATAATTTTCAAAATAGCTTGTAGTTTACACTGTAGCTGCTACTGTTCCTTAAAAAATTGCTTTTAAAAACCAAAATATTCTGATGTCACATGACTTCATCATGATTGGTGCATTTTTGATTTAGTCTTATAGTCTTTCGGGCCTGGTTTTAAAGCCACAGTTCAATTAGGACATTTAGAAAAAAGCATTACTGGTGCGCATTTGAAGACAAAACAAAAGCACTGACATGTTTTAAGATCACAGTTTCTTTCAGTTTGTTTGGTAGATATACAAATTAAACTCATTTTTCAGATACGGTAAGTTTACTTAACAAGTATATACTTCATATCTTTTGTTGGTTAACACTGATGACACAGATTTTAACAGGTATTTAAATAGAAACGCAATTCCTTTAAGATCATTAATTGTAATGATGCAGTGAGATTACAACAGCTAGTGCTCCACACAGAGATCTGATCTGATCATCATCCAGTCTTGTCTGGAAAGACATGAAGTGACAGAAAAAACTGTGACAGACTCAATCCAGAAGAACTGTGCCAACGTCTCCAAGATGAAGAAAAAACCTACCTGACAGGCTACAGCAAAAGACACAGCCGACTTAAAACTTTAAAACTTAAAAGACGACTTTTTTGTTGGTGATAATACTTGATAAGACTTTTGCACAGTACGGTTTATCTACAATTCATACCTGTTTTTCTTGCTCAAGAACCAAATATTATAAATCAATGTAATTTATGCAAAATTGTGGTATGATAAAAAAAAAACTTTCAAAAGCATTATATTAGGGGTGTAACGATACACGTTATCGTATTGAACCGTTCGGTACGAGGCTTTCGGTTTGGTACGCATACGAACCGAACGATTCAGAGAAAAAAAACAAATAAAAAAAAAAGAGAATAAACTGTGTAAAATATAATGTTTTCAATGCTACGCTTAACAAGGCAGCGCAAACGATGGGACAGGGAACCCGCTCTCTGCTCCTCCCACCCCCAAACAGACGAGAACCAGAAACACACACATTACAAATGATCCCCGCGGCATTCAGGTAATGGTACACATTTCCCTTTGCCATTTCAATCCAGCATCCAGCTGTTTAACCAGAGCTGCATCTTTCTGCTCTAACACACTAAAATAATGTTTGTATTGACGTTAACGATACTTTAGCATTAAATGTAATATAATATAACATAAATTCTCTTTTTTTATTGTATTTTTACCGTATCGAAAACGTACCGAGCTGTGAGACTACTGTATCGTATCAAACCGAACCGTGATTTTTATGAACCGTTACACCCCTACATATATATATATACACTGTACTGTATGTGTACTATAAAATTTCAAAGAAATGAAGTGAAAAACTTGAAATAATTCATTAAATGTAACTAATGTTAATATAATTAATATGATAACAAAATAGTTTTTTAATAACCTGTAAATTAATCTTAATACATTTCATATGCAAACACGTATACACATAAATATAAGTGCACAAATAAAAAAGCTTAAATATTTGTAGAGAATGTCCAAGTAATTATCAAAATATTTATAAAATGCATTAATATAACAAATATATAACACACACACACGCAAAAACAAAACACACACACACAAAGTTTTCATTATCTATAGCAGCAATAATTTTCAGCGTCTTAAAAAAAAAACCTGTCTGATTATTCTGCACTCTCCCAAGAGAATCTTACAATGCAAATTGTCTAACAGCTTAACCACAATCTAAACATCTAAAGTAAAAAACACAAAAGCCGACATAATTTCACACAGACAAGCACACTTTCCATGAATAGTAAACGGTGAAGACTGCTCCATAAACCCAGTTATGAAATTACAGAGTGTGTGTGTGTGTGTGTGTGTGACTAGTGACAGTGCAGAGACTTGTGAAATGAGCCCTGTCAGTGCAGTGCGCTCCAGCCGAGAGTGAAGTTACACACCACATATCGACCGTCCTGTAGTTACACCTCATGTGACGAAGATGACCAGCGGGATGTGATTTTGAATGCGGACACAAGCGCTCCAAGCTACACAAGCTTAAACTAATGCATCACTGCATCCCAAAATCAGGCATTGGCACATCCAGTTCAACGGCAAGACATTGTGTAGATCGAAAAATTAAGGTCAGTAAATAAAACTCAGAGCAAATGATTTCCAAAGAGCTGAAAAACTAACCATGAAGAACAATTTTCTGCCCCGAAATGGAGGAGAGCAGAAATCTATACCCATTGGAAAGCACCATGTAGTGTAATAATGTCCCGACAGCACCCACCTCTCTCTCTTCTTTCCTGTGGGACTGTTAAACTATAATCAAACTCTATCTGCCATGTTTTTAATAAAGCAACACCATCACATTCAGTTACCTAGGTCATGTTCTAGCTCTCCTCCTCTGCTTTAAAATTCACGAGACAAATGAACAGCTTAACATAGCTTTGTCTTGTCTTGTCTCTTTCAATCCAGCCTGTGAAACATCTCATAGCAAGCTGTTCGGTTACACTAATGACTCTCAGTATGGGAGAAATAGCTCCAGAAATACACGCTCATGACTGCGCTGCACAGGCATAAATCAAAGGCATCATTTCATCCAGCCGGTTGGTGATTGTGATGTGTTTGTGTACCACTATGGAGGGGGAGGGGGAAACATCAGCAGGCAAGCCTGGAGAGGAAATGGTGGTTGCCTTGGAAACCCTAGGCTGAGGAAGAGAGGGAGCGAGAGAGAGAGAGGAAAGGAAGAACGAATGAACAGGCGAGGAGTGTATATATGCAGAGTTGACCCAAGCGTCACTGTTACCAGTTGTTTTTATTTTGAGGGGAAAAAACGAGTAAAATAGATCTGTATATACATTATGTTAAAGTCGATATATATATTTTATACACAAATCTATATTATAGTGCTGTCAAATGATTGAACCCCAAAATAATAAACATTTTGTTTACATAATGTGTATATTACGTATATATAAATACACATACATGCACGTATATTTTAAAGAAAAATAAGTTACATTCATATATTAAATATATTATTTATATGTGATATAATCATATATATATATATATATATATATATATATATGAAAAGAAATATATAGATGCAAATACATGTAATTTTATATATAGATATAATAAATAAACATAGCACACACATATATTATGTAAACAAAAACGTTTTTTTGGATGCGATTAATCGGTTAAAAGCCCTCCCTAATTTATAACAAAAGCACTGAATTTTAGTTCAATATTTTCTACAACATTATTGAACTCTAAAGATGTATATATTCATATTATTTAACCTAAGCTAAAATGAATTAGTGTCTGTATTTTTACAACTAATATTAATAAACACTGAAACAAATGTTTTGACTCTCAGTTAAATGTTAGTTATTAATGTAATAAATTATATATTAATAAAAATCTGAACTATTAGGTTCAAACCGTGAACCAAAATGGCTTTACTGACTTGTTTCGGCCTACATGCTTTATCTATAATAACCGTGGTTTTCTGGTCTTATTTGTAGTAAAACCCCAGTTCATTTGGTCACACGTTTTTTTAAGTTCCAATTCTCACTATTTACAAATCAATGACATTTGCCACAATAAACTACTAATCTGCTGCTTAATAGTTTTTTTTTTATAAAAGAAGTGTCAAGGTTCATCAAAACATGTTTCTTATTCAATCCTTTATACGAATCTTGAATTAATCTGAAAAAAAAATTAAAAATTGTAAATGAGGTAAAAGTTTTTACTGCCCATAACATTTTAGCAAATGGCTAAAACATAAAACATCATAACCACTAGGCAGCTAACTAACATTGGCAACCACTACCTAGCTAGCCTGAAAAATTGCACCACAAGCTTGTATGCTGCAGTTCTTTAAACCGTCAAGCATTTGGGACCGACAGCATCAATCTAGTCCAAATGTGTGGACTAATGAGAGACTTAGATTTAGTCTAAGTTAAATACAAGTTATGATCGCCGTGTTGACAAAAACACATTTGTAAGCACTGTACGTTTTATAAGTGCATTACTGTCAACACGTTTATGTTTGTTTTTACAAACTGAGGTATGAATCAAATTTGTTGCATGTGATTTCGAAACACTGCTAGCATTCCTGTCATTTACATCTAACTGGAGGCTGACGCTTTGCGTAAAATTACAATTTTCCCCATCACCTCTGACTGAGTGAAAAACCCATTCATACTGCTTTAAACCAAAATAAACCATACCAGTTCTTTCTATCTGGTTGCATCATACATTAAGATTGTACCCAGACATATCAGGTAGGGTTTTTCTCAATGTTTCTCCCATAACCCCCCACACAACAATAACAACTTTCACACTATGACGGGTTGGCTCATTACCCTCACAGATCTTCTAGAGGTTTCGGAGAGCCTGTCCTCACTCTCTTTCCAAAATGACAAACAAAAGTTCCATTAATAAATACATTAATTTGTTAGAAAAATACTAAATACTAAAAGGACACTTCCCTTGTCCTACAGTAACTAGGCACAATGCAACAATTATTTTGTCTGCCCACACTAAAGTAAAACTGCATAGATGATAGTTAATGTACAGTCATGAGGAGCGGAATTCTGGACCAATTAGATTTCACAGGGGGCTGGGCTACTGTGCAAAATGCTATACTACTTGTTGATTGTTGAGGTGAGATGAAAAAGATTGTTTAGGGTTCTTGCATAAAACTTAGTGTTACTACATCACACCTTGTAAGGACAAATCCCTGATGAAAAAAACAGCATATGCTGGTTAGGAAGGTTTTGAAGCTGGGATGCTGGTTTAAGCTTGTCCTTTGCTGGTTTATGCTCGTGCTTTGCCAGCATGTGACTAGCATAAACCAGTTTAAACAAGCATCCCAGCTTCAAAACCTACCTAACCAGCATATGTTGTTTTCTTCAGCAGGGATTGCCCCTTATTTTGTAGGTTCCACTTGAACTTCCTCATCAGGATTTTGAATACCATACTTATGGATATGAAAAAGACCAGCGCTAAGAAACCCAAGCTATTTGAACATATATGTAGAGGTTACTCACACGGCACAGTCCGGAGGTAGAGGTTGTCACGTATTATTTGTTGAAGCTCATGGTCCACTGAACCCTTCTGGAACCGTAGGTTAAGATAATGCCGGAGATCTTTATCCACAACACCTCCTGAAAAAGGTAAATTAAGTTAAATGTTAACCTGAGACACCCATATATATTTTTTTAAAGAAGCTAAAGTGTGTAGCTCCCCCTCACTATATTTTCTTGTCAGCTGCTAACAGCACAATAAATAACAATAAAAAAATTCACAAGTAATCGAAACTTATATTTTATATACAAGTTTACACAAATAAGACCTACCTGCAAAGCTACAGAACTGTTCAAAGTTTTAGCACTTTTTAAAAATGCTGTCAAAAATAATTTCATAAAGAGATTTTCTTTATAAATTAACTTCTCCTATTAACTAAATTACATCAACGTTTGATGTGACCATCCTTTGCATTTAAGCAGCTTTTGCTATAGGTGAACTTGCACTAGTTTTTCAGGGAGCTTTGAAGGTAGGTTTCTTAAAGCATCTTGGAGACGTTGCCACAGTTCTTCCAGATTGAGTCTGTCTCAGTTTGTACGGTTTCTTCATGTCATTCCAGACAGACTGGACGATGATCAGTTCAGATCCAGCTGTTTCAGAGTCCTTGTGCAAACAAAACTCTCAGTGGATTATTATAATTAACGCCAAAAATGTTTGGAAAAGCAAATTGATATTATTCTAGTGACACACAACTGACTTAAAATCATTTTAGCTGGTGTAAATACTAGTGTTCTAATAATTTTGGCTTTAATTTTGGTTTAAATATATGTTTGAAAAAGCGGAGTTCCACAAGGTTCACTGTTTGGTCCTTACAAATTATGGTAGTTTTCAAGCCTGTCAGGCACTTCCTGAAATCCCTTATAGAGTATGTGTCACTTAGCATTAGCATGTACAATTTGTTGAGTCTGAATAAGCTTCTCAGAAGCTGTAAGTTTTCACAATTATGCAGGTGATATTTGGATCTGGGTTTGATTTAATATGAATAATTGTAATTTAAATACTATGCGATTCCCTAAAGATTCTGATTACTGATCTGTTCAACAGACTGTCTTGTCTGGCTTATATTTATCAGACAGATAGTCTTCCAAAGGTTCCCTAACAACATCTTGAGCAAAAGTCCCTGAGAGACACCAAGACAAATGCAGAAAATAAAAGGGCAGCTTGAGAACTTGTGCTTTCTACCTTTTCTCTAAGGTGAACAAAGGACAGAAAAATGACAAATCATCTCGCGCTACTCTGCCTCAAGAGAGCTAAGCACCTCTACCTTTTTTTTTATTCCTTCTCCAATCATAACCTTGGCCATTCGGCACAGCTGAGCATGGATACACTGCTTGGAAATTCAAAAATCCAGCACAGTGTGTGAGAAGATCCTTTGAGAATAAAAGCATCTGGTATAAACCGGCACACCATTTCACATGTTCAGAATATATTACATCTCATTGTCACCGGTTAACAAAGGCAAAAACCTGGTACTCCAAAAACCTGTTCATGGAAGGTGTCTGAACCAGGCTATCACCATAATCTTTTTCTCATAAACCTAGAAGAATCACCACTGTTGAAATTTTCTAATGTCAAATCTCTGCATGACACCGTGAATGGAAAACGATGCTCAAATAAAAAAAAAAATTGCAACAATCAAGCTTGCACAGCTGTTGCGGCGGAAGGACACTTCAGAATACCGTCACACCATTCCAAGGAAATGACAAAAGGAAACATCTCACAAGTAGACTTCTTTGGTCAGGAATCCTAAATAAATATTTCACTTGTCACCATCCATTATTATAATGGCTCTCTCCTCCCCCTCTTTCCGATAAAACTACTGTATCCCAATTGTAATTCCAGCGGTCCAGATGATGCACTCCTCAGTCACAGGCTTGGATCTACTCACCCCTTCCAAAATCCTTGTAGCTATTCCGCTTTATGCTTTCAATCCTATTTGTAAACTAGTCCTTTATACATCAATGGATGCAGCAGTGATGGAGTCTCCCGTTCTGCAGCTAATTTAATCCAGAGGAGAGAAGGAACGCGGGAGGAGGAGGAGGAGGAGAAGAGATGGAGTCGTCGACAGTCAGTAGACAACAGAGAGAGGGAAAAAATGTTCTGCCAGCCGAGAGCCTATCACAATGAAGCCTGTATTCTCATTTGCTGGGTGGTTAGTGAAGTCTAATATCGCCCTCTGACTGCAAACAATGGTACTGCAACGGATGCGGGTGAGTGTGCGTGATACAGATGCTTTTGGACACACCACCAAAAAGGCCAGCTTGTTCACACCAGATGCTTCCTGCTAGTTGGCATCGTGTGAACTTGTTGACCTTGTGAGCACATCAGTGTCAAGAGTGAAGACGGCAAGTAGTAGCGCGCACTCAGAGAGCACAACGACCGGCCAAGTCCAGCTGGAAATTAATAGACTGTTTAAAAATTACTTTGTGTTATGTTTGTGTGCCAACAACTGCATTTCTGTAAAACTGGCTACTTATAACTAGCACATGGCTTTAATGACAATTATTTTTTATCATTATATATTTATTATAAGAATGTAATTATATATATATATATATATAGCTTGTGTGTGTGTGCGCGTGTATACACATAAGCCATATTTAGTTCCTGAAAACTGAAATCAAAAACATTAAAAGTTTACGATATATAATCTAATTAGAAATTAAGGATAATATATTGGACAATAATTAAATGAATCATAATTAATTAATACAAAAATGTTTCATTTATTATTTATTTAAACAAAAAATGTTAATTAGAAGCATAAAGAAGCAATAATAGTGGATATTTTTAATTATTTTAGATTTTAAAATAATATGTTTTACAGGTTAACACTTTAGAATAGGTAACACTTGTTAACTATTAACTACAACTTTTCCCTCAATAAATTCTTAATTTGCTGCTTATTAATGGTTAGTAAGGTACAGGTGTTGGGTGGGAGTAGAGATATTGTAGGTCAAGTAGAAAAAATAATTAATATGAGCTTAATTACTACTAATAAATAGCTAATATTCTAGTAATATTCATAAGCAACTATCAGGTTTAACCGTAAAATAAAGGGTTTGTCATTTTGGAAACCTTTTTGTTGTTGTTCCTTTTTTCAACAAAAATTGCTAACAATTAGCAAATAGCTAATCATGGTTCTGCTTGGCTGTAACACAACTAAATAAGGTTAACTGAAAAGAGTTCAATTTCCTGTTTTACAAAAGAAATGAATCGAATTTGCAAACTTTCACACAGTATTTAGGAAGGAATATGTGGAAATAAATTAAATCCACAATTTCCTTACACATTACCTTGTTTATGGCAGCAAGACAGATCGTCAAGCTTACTGCAATCACACACACTGGAGGATATCGACCATAAACTGAGATCAACATTTTGTTCTGAAAGATTTGATTGCAGTGTTCACAGGCTTGCATTCTGGTCATCAAGAAGCTTGAAATACTGATTGTTTGGAATATGAGGATGAAAATTATACAATAGACAGGAGTAACAACAACCCATAGTTATGGTGAGGCACAGTGACCTTGATATAACCCCACAGAAATATATTTCGTGCGGGTGAACGAAAAACAACAGCATTCAAACTGGTATGCGAAACATCTGCACGCAATGGCTGAGGAGAGAAAATTATTAAGTGCTGAAATTCGGTTGAGGAATGCACAGGAGGCGTTTCAACTGATCTCAGAACACTTATCTTGTTGCTCGGCCTGCGAAAAAGCAGGCATATCTGCTGAGAATACATCTTCATGACTCAGTCAATAATACAAGGAGAGAGTCTGAGGTCACAGCTGAGATTCTGTGGAGGAGGACAAACCTTTGACTCTTGAGAGAACACGGTCGCTTCATTTGTCAGCAGGACAGATGACACAGTGGGCAAAGGCATGACGTGAGGGTGAGAGCGAGTCGGACAGCTGTTAAAAACACTCCTTTCTCTCACTCTCACTTTCTCTCAATCCCGGAGGACACCTCTTTGTGTCATCTATCAGCCGGTTCTCCACAAGTGATGACAGATGCTTGTTGATTAAACAGTCAATAAATTCAAAGACACACGCGTACATAAACAAACACAGAGGCACAGAGACAACATGTACAGTTCAGGCTGGGACGTAGCTATCGTGTGTAATCGGGATCATTTATAGCCTAAAGAGGTCTGCATGGAGGCCTGTTTCTGCAGAGAAAAATAAACAAGGCAATTGTTATGTAAGATTTCAAAATTAAGAAATAGTTATAACATATGAGATAGGTCACATTTTAAGATAGAAAGATTAAATTGTGAGATATAGTCACATTTTGAAACAAAGTCTTTTTTTTTTAGGTATAACACTGAATTGTAGGTCATTTTGAAATTCAAAGTCACAATAATGAAGTTATAATTATGAGATATACAGTGATCCCTCGCTACTTCGCAGTTCGTTTATCGCGGATTCACGACTTCGCAGATTTTTTCTTTGGAGCCTTATTCAAGGGAAATTCGCCGATTCGCGG
>JAUMHI010000074.1:8245245-8256650 GCA_032359435.1 Enteromius unitaeniatus
AGAGCAAAGGGTGGCTATTTTGAAGAAACTAGAATATAAAAGATGTTTTCATTTATTTCACCTTTTTTTGTTAAGTACATAACTCTACATGTGTTCATTCATAGTTTTGATGCCTTCAGTGAGAATCTACCAAAGTAAATGGTCATGAAAATAAAGAAAAAATAGGGACATCCCTATTCAGAACATTAGAAACGCCAGTTCGTGCTCCAGTATAATCAGTCCGCCGAAACTCATCCAGTGAGAAACGTTCCGCGGTGCAAAAATAAGTGCAATTAAAATGCGTTAAAAAAAATTAACTTTAAAAATGTAATGGCTTTTGGTTCGGTATGCATTACAAACCGAACGATTAAGACTAATACTTTTATATTTGGAAAAAAAGAGAATAAAGTATATAATATAATGTAATAAATATAATTAATATAATGTTTTCAGTGCTACGCTCAACAAGGCAGCCCAAACGATGGGACAGGCAACGTGCTGTCTGCGGCTCCCACCCCCAAACAGACGAAAACTAGAAACACGCACATTACTATCCCCGCGGCATTCAGGCAGGCTTTTCCAACAGATTGGAACAGGGCAAAACAATCCATCGGTAACAGCGATTGGTACATCGATTGGATAATGCAGGATTTAAGAAAATGCTTAATGTTACTGACCCCTCCTAGCACTCCTAGCAAAGAACAGAAAGATTGTGACCTTCTTTAGCTGAAGCACAACAGCGGCCCATGTGTTGAAGATAAGGTCTGTGCTGTAGAAATGAAGAAAATGAAGAAAACGTGGACACTTTCTGAAGTGGTCATCTTTCTGAAAAAAAAAACCTTAAAAAAAATGATTGAAAGGGAGTTCCATTAAAAAAAAAAAAGTTTATTATTATTAGTTTATAACTACTACAATATTACATTTCATTTTTTATAAGGAGCATTTGGTTTTGGTTATAAAAATGGTTTTGTATCACTAATAATTATATGTATGCATGTGTGTGTGTGTGTGTGTGTGTGTGCGCATGCATAATAATAATTGCACAATTGCATAATTGTTGAAAATAATAATTAAGATTGTGGAAGGAAATTATGCTTTTTAACCGACAGTTACACATAATCACATTTTTATATATTTTATATATATAAACATCAGAATGTTTTTAATTTCTTTGAAGTCACCAAACAAGCATACAGCAAATTACTGCAGGACATAAGTCATATGCTGCAAAGTACCATCAGCATTTTTATTACAATATTACAAGCAAAAAAGATCCTTGGCTGGTATTCAGCTGCACTGTAAACTGGAGCAACAAACCTGCATAATGTGTGCATCTCAAGGTGACGAATACAATAGAAGAAAGAACACCAAACCAAAGACTCGTGCATATAAGAAAATTAACTCTTTTATAAAGCTATCCGAGATGCACGGGTCCCTGCAGTGTAGAGAGCACAAAGGCGAAATTAACTGCAGTAGCATTCGCTTCATGACAGATGGCCAAGCGTTTTTATGCACAGATCTAAAGGATAAGAACCCACATCATAATTAATTATTTACTAAAAATGTTTTTCTCATGCGGATAATCAAAGTAAGCCAGCCAGTGTGAAAAGCAGTGAGAAACTGTCTCATAAACCCTAAAATCTTGGTCTCCAGCGCCCGCGTTTGTCATGTTAACATTCAAGGCAGCTGTCTTTGACATCTCGTGTGCTTGTAGTCGTGACTTAATAATGGATCAAAGAGGTTTCTGCGCCCTGATTGGCCGAGGGTAAACCCACTTCGAAGTGGCAATCACAACATCAGCCTGAAGTATATGATTCTGTCTGAAGGGAACCTTACCGTTCTGTCCGGTTGATTGCAATCAGTCACTGTGGTAAGCACATTAAAACCATCATAATCCCAAATAGCTGCCTAGAGGGATGTCAGATGGATCTGCTTTACAAATTAGGTGGCACTTGTGCTCCACTTGCTTAGTGAGTGGAAGCCTGAAGAATATAATGCTTGCACTGTTAAAGCATTTTCAGATTTCGTGATTAACCGAAAGGCGCATTGCAAAATTGCCAAAATAGCTGGAAAGTTGCATTGCATAATGCGCAAGACCATCCATAGCTCTCTTAGGGAATGGTTTCCAGATTTGTGACCAGCCAAGAGACAGTCTGCGTCTAATAAATATGTAGCGTTATTATTACAATGAGGAGGACAAATGGTAGATGTATCAAAACAGCTCGCTGTATTACAGGGAGTGATCATACGAAATGAAATTATTTCTTCATTTACTCATCCTCATGCTGATATTATCCTGTAAGACCTTCTTTCTTCTGTGGAACAGAAGATTTTTAGCAGAATGTTCACGCTGCTCTTTTCCATACGATGAAAGTAAATGGTGATCTGTTTCGTGTTGACATCTTGGATTTGGCTACACATATATTCATGAATTCCATATGTGAGGACTGTCAATTTAAAAAAAAATACAAATTATTTTATTCCACAGCCATGCAGTGCCAAAAATGTAATTATGAACTGAGCTCTCTTTGCCCCAACCCCCAAAATTTTTTTAAAAAGTAGTAGTTTATGGGATAGTGCATTTTAAAAAATTATAAATAAATAAAAAACACTTCACAACTGCCATCTGCTGTTTGAGCACACTTAACAAACACGTAAATAACAATAACTTTTAGATTTTTTATTTGAATGCTATTTTTAAATTTTATATTTGAATTTGTATATTTGAATGCTTGTAGAAATGTGAGACTAAATGTATTTCAAAAGTTCACGCTTTCCTCATAGTAAACAAAACGGATGGCGTGAATCAAATTGTAAAAAGCGGAGAAGGGGCGGAGGTGGGGTGCACAAAAGCGAGATGCGGGAGAAGGGAAGCTGGGATATTTATAGTGAAGGGGAAATGATTTGATTGGGTGTGAATTAAAGAGGAGATGATTAGATGGCTGGCTGCCAGTCGTGCGTGATTAGTTCGTCCAGCGATCCTCTCGAAATGATGTTATTAGCAAAACATTCACTAAATATTTTGGGTTATTCAGTTTGTTTGCTTGTTTGCAGTTTCTGCATTTTAAATTCTAAACGAAAACTTTTTCAAATCTAAAGCAGAAAATTCTGCTTTCTAACTGAAATACACTAAAGTTGAAGACCAACTAAAACTGAACAAAAACTAAAATAAAAATAAATTAAACCTTAATTAAATAAGAAAACTCTTTTTTTAAAATAAATCTAACATTTTTTTCTTTCAATCAAGTGTAATTGAAATGAAATTAAAAAGGTCTTTATATTAAAGAAAGACTTCATTTTAGCAAATACATATATACAGTATATATATGTGTGTGTGTGTGTGTGTTTACCAAAAAAAAAAAACACTGCCATGTAAAAAATCTATTCTTAGCATAAAAATGTTTTGCATCTCTCACTCAAGATGGAGGTGATGGGTTCGTTCTGAATATATGATAAACATTGTGCAGAGTTTGCTAGATTTAGTACACATCTTACCCACTCATGTGTACTCGTTAAAGATGTAAAGGAAAGTGAGATCATAAGAGATGAGAGATGATGATGATGAAATACTAAAAAACACAGATGAAAGAAAATGACTTATTTAAAATGACTAAATGCAAGATGAAATACCAAATCTAACTCACATCTCCAAAGAAAATGCCGACCATTATGACAGAATAATGACTGTCACAAATTACACTTCAAAGCAAAATAAGTTAAACCCCCGAGGCTGCAGAAATCTGCTCAGAGTCATGTTCGTGTTAATCAGCTAGCAAATCCATTTGTGCAAACTGAACATGGTATATATCCAATTATTGCACTTCACAACTGAAAAATAATAAGATTATATTGCTGATATTTAAAAACCGTCAACGCATCAAAAGTGTATCGGAGAAGCGAAGGTCGCAGCATCGGATTGGTCAGTGCACTGAGAGCAAAGTAATGTGGCGGCACAGGATTACCAGAACACTAAACCAAATATCTGCCTCAGAAGATTACATAAAAACAGAAAAGACGACTGCTAAAATAAGACGCAAATAGATGTGCTTTATTCCAAATCAAACGTGCTATGCACAAATGTGATTGTATGAAGGCAGCCTATTTGACTACTTAGCTTGTTATTTATATAACTGTCAGAACTGGGTCATTATGACAAGTCGGGCATCAAAGTCCCTGTAACCACCAAGCCACAAAAGTGAGTCCTGGACATGCACCAACACACACACCAATACAACACACACCATCTCCTCCATCACATCAAGCTAAGATGGGCTGAGACTAAAAAAAAAATACAAAAATCGGCCAATCAAATCTCACAGCATTACCTACTGTAACACATGCATATAATAATTATTACCTACTGCATTTGTTCATGTACTGTCAATTGTTAAGGGTTCCAATAAAATACATTGAAATTTAATTTAATGGTAGCCATTGACTTCCATAATATTTAGTTTACATACTATTGAAGTCACCCACATTCTTCAAGATATCTTCTCATGTGTTCAGCTGAAGAATAACAGTCTGTTTAGCGCCAAAAGATTTTTTGGTAACACTTTAGAATAGGTCAAACTCTTCCCTCAATAAATTCTTAATTTGCTGCTTATTAATTAATTGTTAGTAAGGTAGTTGTTTAGTTTAGTTATTGGGTAAGATTAGGGATGTACAATAAGGAATTAATATGGGCTTAATCAGTGTAAATGTAAAATAAAGTGTTACCGATTTTTTTTAGATAGCATGAACATTAATGAGGATCTGGTTCCATTTGAAAAATTATCAAACATCTCTTTAAATACCTGTTTTGGCATTAGTAGCACAATCAATATACGCAGTTGCTAGAAAAGGCACCAATTGAATAGCGCATTCTATATAGCATAAAATCTTGTAATAAAAATCACAGAAGTGGGTATAAATCCCAAATATGGAGATTTACAGAGTATTTTACTTCAATATTAACAACCAACACACAAGTCAACTGGCTTCCCCTGAAAACCAAAAAAATCGATGTGCTTTCTAACTGCAGTCCATCCTTGCACTCAAATGACCAACTCTTTCAATCATTAAAATAAATTTACACTGGTTGGTGTTCAGCAACTATTTGACACTGTAAGTACACTATTAAACGCCCGCTGTACAAGTTCCTCAAACCCTGATCTTCAGCAGCCAGTCAATATTTACTCAGTCAGTCCACTGATCTGCATCTCCCTAGACACAACCATTGCTTGCATCTAGATATTTTTTGCTTTCACTTGGGAGTTGAGGATGTTTTCCAAAGCACTGGCCTGGGGGCTGATGTTTGCTTGAAACGAGGACGAAAAACACTGCAAATGTGCTATAAGCATTGTTGAAAACTCAGCACTGTAGACCTGAAGACAGCTGCGCGTCCTCAAATCCCATCACTGTAAGTCAACATCTGTGTGAGAGATAACATCACTCCTCCCATTCACATGGGCACTTCCCATCTCCTGTTCACCACTGTAAGCCATTGTTTTTAAGAGCTGCCACCTTATGGCAAGCCATTTTAACATTCACTCCTCAAAACTACTGCTATGTATTCCATTAATCAATAGCATCTTTTACAATATTCTAGCTGTGACTTAGTATATATAGCTTTAATAGCAAATATTTACAAGACACTATTGTTCATCTGCATTCTTATTAGTAACATTTCTTATCCTATTAGTTCCAGTTGTTTCTTGCTCGTCATATGTAATGACCAGGGAGAATGACTACCTTGTAGTTTAATGATAATCTGCTTCCAAAATATAACTATTAACTACCGAAACACACTCTAAGGTCTATTCAGCTGCCACCAGTGTTTTAGTAGTATTATTTTATATTCATGTTTTAAACTAGAATTTATGTTTTTATAGTTTCAGTTTTCCTTTTGGTTTAATCTTTATTCCTATTATAAAGTGCTTTAGTATAGTATATTACATTATTTAGTATATTACTATTTATTTAAGTTTTAATAATTTTACAGCTTTTACAGTTTGAACTTGGAAAAACATTTCCAATTTTTCCTCAGTTTTGGTTTTTCGTTAAATATTTACATTTTATTCTATTCAAGCTTTGTTTCAATAAACAAAAATGTTTCAACTAACAATAAGGACCTGATTACAACTAGGAAAACCCGAATATATCGACAATATAGCCATTCAATAGTACTTTATTTAATAAAATATAAGATATAAGCTCTACCAATAATAGTTTCTCGTAAACTAGAATAAGTTTCAGCAACAAAGAGTTAAAAGTGAATATTTGATATCTGATCACAGCTCAGCAAAAATGTGAAAAGTGTCACTGTTGAGAATGGACTAGTTAACTAGTTAACATATCGGCTTACATGCTAGTCTTTAACAAAAAACGGCATTAGTAAAATGCTTGTAATGTATACAACTAATACAAGTACTAGTAACGTAATGTCTGCTATAGCTGACTAGTTAATTTTTAGTTACTGTGCCTGCTAGCAAAAACACTAGATATGAGCCTTTACTGGAATAGTATCAAATGAATAGTCGCTACTGAAATGGATAATGATTCTAGCAAACACTGGATTACTACTAGACCAAGTACTAGTAAAATGACAGCTAATGGATAGGCTACTATCATAAATAAAATAACAATAGTCACTAGTGCTAAGGAATTAATGTTAAGCCAGCTTGCCACAGCCACCGTGCAATTTACCAGATCAATGAAATTGCCTTCAAATATTCGGCCAGTTAGCCCAAGGCGGACCCGAGGGCCAAAATATCTCCGACACTGGGCGGAACACCCCCCGCCCCCTCGCGCATGATACCACGGTCCTCAGAATCCAAACAAAGCTCAAATATCATTGACATGTTTCTGTGGCAATCCGCCACATTTTGTAAGTTCTGTTGCCGGGAGCGACGATGGAACGTTCGCGGCGGCTTCAATCGATAACCCCAGCGATCTCGCGCGGGATCTGAAATACACCTTTGTGTGTAAACAGGATTTCTGCGGGAATAATGAGCAGACAGCAGCCCCAGACAGCGGAGGGGTCGCTCTCTCTCTCTCTCTCTCTCTCTCTTGTTCACACGGAGAGATGTTTATCCTCACCTTGCTTCACGCACTTCAGCCGGAACGGGTCTTTGCAGTGCTTGATCACGGCCAGCACATCCCTGATGGTGAGCCCCGCCACCGGTGTATCGTTGACCTCCAAGAGCAGCTCGTCCTGGGACAGCTTGCCGCTCTGGATGGCCACCTTACCCTGCTTCACCTCCCCAAAATAAGGGAAATTGCCGTTCTCGGCGCCTCCTTTCAAGTCGAACCCCAGCTCGCCCTCCTTATTCCTGGTGAGCACCGCTTCGTGGACTTTATTCGTCCAGTGGTTCTTCTTCTTCAGACTCTTTGACATCGCTGACAATTGCCGACTTGCCTACCAGTGTACGGCTGCTGGACGGCACCTCATCCCTGCCCCGGTGTGGCGTATCGCGAGTCCCGAGGCGCGCTCAGATCCTCGGCGGCTGGCCGCTGCTCGTAGTGTCCATGTTGCATGCAGTGGAGTTGCGCTGAGAGCTGCAGCAGCAGTACGCAACTGTATGGAGGAGCACGCTCGCTTGCACGCTGACTGCCGAGTGACCCGGATGTGATGTCTAGGAGGAGGCAGGAATGCTAGTGCAAAGACGAGCGTGCATTCCTCAAAACGGGCTTCACGTAAAAAAAAAAAGAGATGTCTGCCTCGGACGAAAAGGGGAGGAAGGTGCGCCGCGAGAGCTGGCCCGAACAGAGGGGTTTATGGAGTTTTCGATTCTCAAGTTTATGGAAGCGAGCGAGTCGAATCCGAGATTTGATTCAAGACAAATACATGGATTTATAAGACAGTATAATTCGATCCTATGTCTGACTTTTTAAAACAAAACATTATGTTTTGTTTAACTTCCGTGGAATAAACTGAGTGCAAGACAAGAAAAACGTGTAAAGTCTAAGTTTACCCTTTTTATTTATTTGTTTGTTTTCTTTACAAAATGTCATGTTGTTCGATTGTTGTTGTTTTTTCATTTCCAAGTTTGTAGAATCGATCGAATGCAAGATTTGATCTTAGACAAACACATCATTTATTAGAAAAACGTACAAATGATCATTTGATCCTATGTGTGACTTTTTTAAAACAAAACATCATGTTTGATTGCAAGCCTTTTGATTTCCAAGATTATGGAATCAACTGAGTCGAATCCAAGATTTGATTTAAGACAAATACAGAGGTTTAACATTATAAGAAAAACGTGCAAAGTATAATGTGACTTTTTGTTTGTTTGTTTGTTTTACAAAATATCATGTGCGATTGCAAGTTTTTTTCTTGATTTCCAAGTTTGTAGAATGTAGAGTCTATTACAATATTTGATCCTATGTGGGCCTTTTTAAAAACAAAATATCAAGTTGTTAGATTGAAAGATGTTTCCAAATTTGTTAATTCTAAGATTTAATCTCGATTCATAAGAAAAAATAGCATCCTTTTAATTATATTTTGGTAGTAAGACTGGCAAGAACTTAAATAAATAAATAATTATAAGTTAAAGAAATGAAATGAAATGAAGTAATTTGAACAAAATCTGCGAGTGACTCGCTTGTAATACTCCCTGGTCGCCACCTACCGAATCTCTGAAAGAATCGTTTAAGATAGAAGATTCAAAAGAACCGAGTTATTTAGATCAATACACACTTATCTTCTATGATGTGTAATCAAGGTAATGAACTCAGTCCATCCTGTGTTACGCCTTGAGACTCTCTATTGGCATCCAATTCTTCCGATTAAAGTTTCGGTTCTTTAAGTGATCGACTCATAACCAGAGAGTACAGAAGCGCATTAAGAGCAGTTTAGGCAAACGTATAGAGGATCCGAAGTGTTGTCGCTCTATTTCATAATTACATAAACGAAAACCTTTTGTTGTCATCATTTTATGAGCTTTGCAATGCAAGGACGTCTCATTCAAGGAGCCTGCGGGCACGTTTATTAAGAGATTTACAGTAAATAATTCAATTATCTTAAACCCACAATCCAATGAATCTCATATTTAGCATAGATAGATAAATAAATAAATGAGATGGACCATTTATCATAATTAGATCGTACAAATGATATGCAGATTAGAGTGGATAATGTGCTGAGTTCAATATTGTCTGGATTAGGATTACACAACTGTTCTATTTCCAACCATAAAAAGGTCTATATTTATTGCTGTACTTATTTATAGCAGTTTTATGGGCACATATTTTACAGCCAGGATATAAGAGCTACAATAAAATTGCACATTTTCAATTTACATCATTAGCTGGAAACTATTAAATAATATTAGTACCACACAAGGCAACTTGTTATTCAGCAATATAAATCGATCCCTATAGCTATTGTGCCTTGGCACATGCCATATGCAGAGAGTAATTACACCCATTGGCCAACTACAAAGTACACAGAGTGGATTAAAGTTGCTAAAATAATCAGTCATCTGTAACCTCTCACAAGCCTTTTAAATGATCAGTCATTCCCTAAGAGAAGAGGCGTCATCTGTTTTGTGTTTGATCAAACAGACAGAGCTGTTACACTCCCTGACGTTGGATATCCGGTGTAAAGTATGGATTCATTTGATCAGGTGCTCCATCTCTTTCCTCTTACCTTCCACTTTATTAGCCGTCCATTTGATCTCCCCGGGAGTCTGAGATTAGTCAAATCACCTATATTTAAATCCCTAAAATAGAACCTGCACTGGCATCTAATGTGAAGGCTGGAGAGCAGTACTGTGTGGTTTTAAACTTTATTGGCGGGGCAGATTCCAGGTTTAGTGCAAAGAATTTAATACAATTTAAACTGGCTTTTCAAACAGGACGTCATCCATTTTATAAATTAGGAACAAGGTGAGATTTACTTGTGTGTAGAAAGATAGATAACCTTAAACATCCATTGAACCTTTCTGTTCCACAAAAGGTTCTTCAGTGGAAATGATTCAAACAGGTTCTTTTTTAAAGAAAAACGGAAGAAATATTTATTATATATGCCATTAAATTATACAGGAAAAGGTTGACACTGTATAAGGGTAGTTGATAAATAAAAATCTGACTGGGTGACAGCAAAAATGTGTTGTTTTTTTTAAATCTTCAGTGTTAAGGGTTTTTTTTTACATTTCTGTGTCACCGTAGGACAAAATTTTTAAGTAATGTTTTGCTGAATTATTATTTTTATGTTAATATTCATTTGTATTTCAGGTTTAGTTATGTTAAACTAAATAATACATTAAGAAATGTTGTCTCAGTAACTCAATTAAATGAAGTTGAAGAGTTATTTTTTCCTTTCAAACATTATTTTGAAATTCAGTTAAATCATGTTTTTCCCCCCAACATTATTTCTTTTCATAGTTTAGTTTAGCTAAAATATCCCTGCTTTGTACAGATTTATGTCTGTAAAAAATACATTTTTGCAACAATTTCCCTGCGGTAGAACCTAAAGTCACTCAAATAATTAGCCTGCCTGTTGTACATGACACACAACTGCCAATGAGAAACCAGTTTCTGTCTTGTCGTCGCCACAAGAGTGCAGTGTGTTTCCATGCTTTTAACAACAAGAGCTCTTACAGCATTTTCCTGTGGGGGTATATTGATTTATGAACATCTCATGCACTTCAAAAACCTCTATTTAAAGAAAAAACACTATTGAATGTGCTTTTGTGTGCATATGAGAGGGAAAGTTGCTATTTAAAGAACGGTATGAAATGGACTATTTGCACAGTGTAAAAAGAAAAAAAAAAAAAAAGACAATTGAATTTTTTTAGGATGCCGCTATTTCAACAGCATTTTTTATTAGCAAAGTAGTGAATATTAGTCAACATTTGTTCCCATCCAATGAGAACCTACATTAAAGGGATATGAATTTTAAAACCATTTTAATTGATCATGTTATTATCAGAAAAGACTCTATTGAAGGCTTCTACATGACATGACATTCTACAGGTTGTCAAATCATGTCTTATGTAACATGGGTATGTGAACCTAGTGCAAAAAGGAAAGTTTTACAGGAATTCTAATGAAGAAAATTTCTTTGGTCCTTTTTAATGGATTCAAAAATGGTTCCCTTTGATCAATAAAAAAAGCTAAATGTTGACCTTTTGCCAAGTTCTCTATTAAAACAGTTCATGATCTGCAGGTGCAGAGGAACTAATTCATCAACAAATTTCAGGCTCACCACAGTTTTTCCATCATTCCTATCGCAGGCAAATCTGAAAACGCGCACACTAGTGATGACAGGTTTTCAGATCATGTTTGGATTTTTCCCCCATTGAATTCACAGGTGTTTGGTCTCCAAAAATATCTGGCTTTCATAGTCTAGACTTCTATTGAACAGATGAGCTGTGTGGATAAATATCAGCTGGCTCTTATTTAACATAGCTGAAGTGGGGGGGGGGGGGCGGAAATAA
>JAUMHI010000074.1:8279463-8320880 GCA_032359435.1 Enteromius unitaeniatus
GTTATTGTTAAACAGCCTTATTACTGTTATTTATTATCAATAAAAGTTTGATTGCTTAATTAATTTGTAGTTTTTTTTAATACAAACAAAAAGAAAATATTTTAAACATGTTTTTTAACGAAGCCATTTTCGGTTTCGGTATCGGTTTTCGGGCCAAGTGCATCCAAAAATTTTGGTTTCGTTTTCGGCCCAGAATTTTCATTTCGGTGCATCCCTAGTAATAATCAAGAAACGTTGCTGCCGTACCATGGTCGCACCAGGCACAATGATATCATGCAGATTCAATGATCTATGCTAAGCTATACTAAAAGTGCTATCGCCAGAACCGGAGATCGGCTGGATGGATTCAAAATTGGTCAAATTCAACTTTTTTTACTCTGGTTGGAGAATGAGCATATAAAAAAAGTGGAGTGTTCATTTAAGTCATTGTAACACTTACAGCATTTCCATCCTTTAACAAGATTTTAATCAAAGCTCAAGAAGTTCTGATAGGAGCACAAAGCCTGGATAAGTTAGCAGGCAAAAATCAAATACATTTTTAAATGGTAACCATTACAAATCATGTCAACTGGGAAAAGAAATCTTTAAACAGTTTAAGGTTACTGCAGAAGATTAAATGGATTTACAGGGGTCCGTTAAAGGGATCAAATGCAGGGCAAAAGGCAAATGCAGGACAACTGGAATGAAACTTAAGCAGTTGCTTGAAAGTCAGTGGTATGCACGAAGTATAACCAGAGTATTTAATATGGTACATCGAGTTGGACGCAGAGGGAACTTCAGTAAAAAAAAAAAAAAAGAGAAGCATCTGAGATCCATTTTCATTTTCTTTTTATGGTGACCTACATATTGTTCAAATGTGTTTAGCATGTGAGAAAGCAAAGGAGAGAAATGTAGGAGGGGAATATCCCAGAGTTCAACATAAGGTGCTGGAGACAGATGGCCTTGTGGGGGAGATACACAGGCCCTTCCCTTTTCTGCAGCAGGGTTAACTTGCAGCTTATAACACAAGACAGGCCGGGAGACAGAAATAGAGACAGCGAGACATAAAATGTAAAAAAAAGTAAGGTAAAGACAGGCTGAAAGCTAGAGAGAGCGAGAGCGAGGCTTTTGTTTCAGCCCAGTGTATGAGCTGGCTACGCCTGCGGGCCATGAGCAGAAGAACTGCAGCTCACGTGGTGCTGCCTCGTCATCGCTCTGCAAAAAAAAAAAAAAAAAGAGGCAGCAGGGGGTGGAGAGCAGCAGTGGCAGAGTCAAGCCTTGGCAAACCAGCATACCACACTTCACACAGGAGATTACAATTGCTTGAACTTGACCCACTTTTGAAATCGCACCTCGATGTGGCACATCGGTACATACAAAAACTTCCTCTACATGATGAAAACAAAAATGAGTTGGTCTCTGTATGCAAACAAAAAATGGGCCATACGACTCATGAGCTGGTGATTTTCTGACAGAGGTGCTGTTGCTATGTAGTTGGCCAGAATCAGCATGCTCTCTCTGTGCAAGCACACCTCACAGAGATTACTCGTGCTTTTATCATATCATAAACTAATAAAAGTGGAACGAGTGCAAAATGTTTAAAAGGCCATGTTTCTCATGGTTCATCAATTATAAAAAATACATTTAAGAGAAAAAAAGTGGTAAATCGTTGAAAACACTGGTTGTGTCTAAAAATAAAACAAAGTACCACAAGACAATAAATTATGTTTAAAATATGAAACTATGAAATATACACCACTACTCAACAGCTTGGGGCCAGCAAGACTTGTTTTGAAAGAAATTAATACTTTTATTCAGCAAAGATGCAATAAATTCTAAAGTGACAGACGGGATTTCTATTTCAAATAAATGCTGTCCTTTTGAACTTTCTGTTCATCAAAGAATCCTGAATAAAATGTGTGATTTCCACAAAAAAAACAAAAACAAAAAAGCTCAACACTTAATATAAGAATAAAAAAATAAAAAAAGTTTCTTGAGCACCAAATCAGAATATTAGAATGATTTCTGATTGTCACAAGAATAAATTACATTGAAAAATATATTAAACAGTTACTTCAAACTGTAATATTTCAAAATATTACTATTATTAAGTAAATGCAGCCCTTGTAAGCACATTTGTGAGATTTCTTTGAAAAGGATTAAATAAATATTTTACCAACCCTAAACTTCAAAACTATAGTGATAATTTACAATTGCATGACATAAATGCAATTCCAAAAAACGTATGTCACACTGTAAGATCTAAACTTGAAATGTATTATTGTGGTTTAACTCTGACATGGAAACAAAGTACACCTTAAATAAACACTACCCATGATTTACTGCATGTCAAATACACACTTGGTGGTCTAGAATAACCTAATTAGAACTTTCTATTCAAGCCAAGGCTGATACTACAATGCCGGGGCTACGGACAACAGCTTTAAAAACACAGGCCAAATGCCCAGATGCGTTAAAAGTCAGAGGTGTGACAAAAGGACTAGTAAAAGTGTTTCCTATTTCTAAAGAGATTAAAAAGCAACATTAAACACAAACAATACAAGCGGATGACACATTGCTTGGAAAGGTGTAGGTGGGGCATTGAAGTTTAATCAAACAGTCATAAGACTGTCATTTAAAGGTGCTATACCGGAAAAGCCTTGAGAGAGGGTTGTAGGTTTCAGGGAATGAGATAGTATACTTTAGTACCAAATGAGCAGATCAGATAGTGATTTACAATCGTCAGCGCACAGATCAAGAGTGGCAACTATTTCAAGTGTTGCACTTTGTTATCCTATCTGTCAAAAGCTGTGACGTCCTACCCATAAAGTGCAACACTCAGGTTTCAGAAGCAAAAATTGTATTTCTCCATAGGTAAACTGAATTTTAATTCATAAACATTTAAAGGCAGACCTACTGTCAGTTCTGTAAAATAATAACGTATGCTTAAGTTGAAGCCATCCGTTAAATTTATTTCAACTTTTCATTTTACAGGTTAAAAATTAATTACCCATGATGCTGTACAGAATAAAGTCCTGCTATGCTGTTAAAATACTTGTGCAGTTCTTTTTCTCATTGAAGCTGTCAATTACCTTGTTTTGTACCTTTGTCAACTGGTCCAATTTTTAAATACTTTTTTGCTTCAAATAAAAGTTTATGATGTGTTACTGTTGGTTCCTGGTCTAACTGAAAAAGCCACTTAAGGGTACAAAAACATAAGTAACATACCTGCAACTCGCACCATGCCACCTCCACAGTTGTTTCAGTATCCAGACCCTTGTAGACTGTCTTAAAAGAGCCACGTCCAATCTCAATGTCGAACTTCAAGAAGCGGCCATCCGGCGACGTCCCGACTGCATTTGTCTCAACTTCTTCTTTGTATTCCAGCTCTGCCTTAGCTCGTGCCTTGTCTTTACCTTCTTCATCCTCCTCTTTCTCATCCTCTCGTTTTGTGTCGATACTATCTCCAGACTTCAACTCTGCAACCACACATGGTGCTTCAGCAGAGAGAAGATGTGTGGTAGTCGCAATCAACACCGCCGTTGACTCTATCATGGCTGCCTCGACACCATTGCCCTCCTTCTCTGGTGCAACCAACACTTCAGCTTTTGTGGCCACTGAAGCAGCTTTGGTTTCCAAAGCAGGAGGTTCACAAACAAGAGTGTGGGAGTCCGTTGAGATGGTTAGGATTGCATTCTTGCTGGGCAGCTCCAGCGCCGTTGCATTGGAGTCGTTGATGACGCTGCGTCGGAAGAAACGGTGCTCTGCCTTCAGCAGTTCACGCTCCATGGTGTGGTGGCGGCGGCGGACCTCCACACCCAGACGCTCGCCCACCTGCGTGTCTGAGCTGCAGCCATTGATGTTCTTCGAAGGGGGGGAAAGGAACTTGACCATGTTGTCGTTGAGATTTTCGGACATTTCTCCAACGAGTGGAGCAAGAAGTTGGGTCAAATCTTATTTGCTATCCATGCATTAAAAAAAGCAGTGGAAATATGCAATAATGAGAAGAGCTTGCTTCAAAACCAAGTAAAAACTTGCCAAACCTCTCTCCTCTCAAAACAGCAGTTCAAATAAAGTCAATACTTTTACAAACTAAGGTGTTGGAGAGGAGCACAGGAAGTGCTTGGTGATAAAAGTAACGCAGGATCCATGCACAGATCAAAATACGTTGATGATGATAATGACAAAAAGGAGACCTCACATACAGCTCATCCATCCTGTGTAAAACTGCGGGGTGTATTCAATCCACATAGGGGGTCTCCTGAGGGGGCAGGGCAGAAGCCTGCTGACAAATATGATAATCACTTTCAACTCCAAGGTCGTGCCAGAGCACAAAGTTTAACGTTTGCGTCTGATTCACTGAAAGAGAGACAAAAGATAATTTAACCAAGGTGGTCAGTCACAGTTAACAAGTAACATTCAACTTAAATGGCTGCATGTACTCAAGGCAAGGGCTTTTCCATGACAAGATAAATATTAACTTGTACAATAGGGGTTAATCAAGAGTTTACTTTCACTAACTAAAATGACAGGATGTGACTTATGGTTTTAAAATAGACCAGTCATACTGAAACATTTAGATCAAGACAGAATAGGAGGAAGTAACAGATTTATCGCATTTATCACTTAAGTCAAACTCAAAATAATTTTCAGATAGCAAATTTGCGTAACTCTTCACAATTTATAATTCTATTCCTATTGAAACAAACAACAAGTCATTTACGCTACATCTATGCTTTTAAATGTTAAGTTACTTGCTCAAGACAGCGAACAAACAGTACGTTTTCAGGTCAGTGAACATATGTTGAGGGATTAGTAAATTAGATTTGTCCTTGCCATGTGTGAACACAAAATAGTCTACGGTTTCAAACAAGAAAAAAACATTTTAAACAGTAGAATAAATTTTTTTCTTTCGAGGAACACAAAACGTAAGACACTGAATACTGTAACGTTACGTACGACTTCGTACAGTGAGCCGAAAAGATTTGAGATGTCATGCTTCTACTTTCTCCATCAAAAAAAGTTATTGTCAGTTTCTTAAACTTATCATAAGAATCTCGAAGAACTGGAAAATAGCCCAAGTGTTATGTGGACTAGTTTTATAATACTTTTATGATGACTTGCGTCATTTTTAAACTTGAAAGTGTCCCATTCACAAGCATGAAAAAGAAGAAAAAGAAAAGTCATTTTTTCTTTTGTATTCCACAAAGAAATTAAGTCATACAGGGTTTAAACGACATAATGACGCGTAAATAAATATGTAAGCCAATTTTAAACGTTTAGACGAACGATCCCTTTAAAGTATATACTATAAATGAGCTAGAACCGAGGTTAACTACTTGTAAATAAAAAAAACTAGTAGTCACGAGTCCGTTTAGTTTCACTACTGAGCATTTAAGTCACCACATTTAAGACAAAAACTTACCATAATGCTAAGTGTCGTCGTCATCTTCTTCAGTTATCGGTGAATAACCAACGGCCAGCTCCAGGTTTAACCGGCAATTCCCCAAACGCGCGTGCTCAGTATTTGAAATAACGTTTATCCGGCGCGAAGCAAACGAAAAGCTCAACGTCTCTAGCTTAACGCAATCTTTATTCAGTAAAAGTCCGTCAAAATGGCTAAACGTCGGTTACTGTGCCTCCGCTCTAAACCGTCTCTAGCTGCTAAGTTCGTACGTCAAACACTACAACAACGTGCCGCTTCCGCTAATGGTTGCTCGCGAGACTGCAGAGCAGGTTCTCTTTGTTATTCTCTTTCAACTGACCTCGATTCATCTTCCTTGTACAGTCATCTACTGCATGACGTCGCGTGTGCAAACGATGCAGTCCAAGTTTACGTTGCTGTATTTACATCAACAGGATGCAGAACAATATCTGAATAGCTTAGAGACTTTACGCATTTACGCCGACACGAAACTTGGCTTTGGGGTGCAGGCGCTACCGAGCGCTTTGTGGCTCTATTGTTGACAGCGAAAGATCCCGAACAGATGTAGACGATTTGCACGCTTAAGGTTCAAGGCTACGTAATCTGCATGCCATCAATTCCCCAAATTTTCGCCATCGCATAAATACATGCAACATGAACAAACCGGTTTCGTGATAAACAATAACCCGGACTGTGTCCACTCCCCCTGCTCGCCTTTATCCGAGTAATGTCGTACAGTTACAAAATAGCGCCGCCTGCTGAAACAAAGAACGCTTATATTATAGCCTACCGTGTTTTAAAGGGACAGTTCACTCAAAAATGACTTCTAACAGAAAATATATATATATAACTTTTATGCATTATTAATATTTAAATGTTTAAAAATAAGCACTTAAAAAGCACTAAAGCAATTTAGGTTTACTTGATCCATATTCATTAAATAAAAATGTTGAAACGTATCAAATATTATGCATTTCTCATTTATTGTGTTGCATTTTATGTTTTGCCCCCACAATAAAAACTACATACCTTTGATAATAAAACTAAGCATGTAAATATACTAAGACGTATTATTGCTTACAATTTAGCATTTTATCTAAGTAGTCTGTTATACAAATATCCTTGATTTACATTATAAGCTGTCATACTTTTCCCCCTCCTCAGAATTCTCAGAATACTAAGTCTATGTGAGCAATAAAAGCATCAGATATCAAATATGAAACAAAACATAAAACATATATAGCTATAAATATCAGTCTATATTAGTAAAAGGTTCAATATTTATTTTTATCTGATGAATTTATATGTCAGACTGTACACGGTTAATAAAAACAATGAAACAGACCTGTTACCAGTAGGCCTGTATTAGGCATGGAGGTGTTCTGTAATTTGATTGATTAAAGTAGATTTGCATATTGTTGTAGAATTAAACACATGCAAGCATATAATAGTACACCTAACACAAAGTTTCACGCAAAAGAGAGTGTGAGATGACAGAATGACTTTTTGTGTAAACTGTCCCTTTAAGAGGGATCAAACCCCACCAACTGGCGATTATCTCCGTTCTCTATCTATAAACTGACTGGGAGGAGATAAAAGTGTAGCTTAGAAATTTACATGGTTTGGGGCAGGATGACTATACAGATGCAAATGAAGATAATATTATAAGAGTAAGCTGCAAGGCGTATCATGGCATATACTAGAAGCACCTGTATATAGCCTATATATTTTAAAATTAACTATACATGTTTTATCCAATTTGGGCGAATTACATACAAAAAAAATACGAAAATATTTGTTATTAAATAATAAAATAAGGCAAGTTCTGAAAATGTATACTACATAAAGATCATTTTTTACGCTTTATTTATTTATTATTTTATTTTATTTTTTTATTTTATTTTTTTTTTAAATAAAATGACCTTCGTAGCATGGCGTTGGCATTTCAGAGGCGAGTGTTGTGAGCGCGCAGCGTAGGCGTTACGTCACTGAAGTCCTCCAGCTCTGGGAAGATGCTGGTGTGTGTCTGCAAATAATAAAATCATAAAGCAATACAAAGAAAAAATAGGCCGCTTCCTCTCTATCAGACATCTATTGAACAGACGGTCGTTACTCATCGGATGAAACAGACCCAGCCATACGAGGTAAAAAGATTTTTTTGGAAAAAACCCCTGTTGTGGGTTATAATAGACTAAAACAGTGATGTCCGATATGTGATATTATCCAGTATCTACATATATTGATGTTTAAATAGCGCCTCTTATTTACTGTCGCATTTGCTGGACAGCTATTACTAACAAAAGAGGAGGCAAATGTGTTAAGCCATTCAATGGTGGAGAAGAAGGACATTGAGGGAGGATGCTCAGGATTGTCGCTGAGCGATTGCAGGGCTGAATTTTCACGGAACATTAGGTTGAGTGTATCCGTAATCTAAATTGCACGGATATAAGAATTGTAGTCTGTGATTTTGCGCATTTGCAAGTCTTGACGTGATGTGTGGGAAATGCCGACGCTTCTGGTTGGATTGTCAACGCTGTGAACAGCCTTCACCTAAATACAACAGCATTATTGAATCGACAGCGATAGACACGAAATATATGCTGTTTTAGAATATAAACCATCAGCTGAGCAGCTCATAATAATGTTAGCCTTGCCGTTGACATTAGATGTTTGATAACCTTGGAGTGTGAGCCTACAATAAAATCCCACCTTTTCTTCGTATTGGTGTGTAAATGGGAGAAGCTTTATTACATTATCTAGCTTTATTTTATTGTATTTCAGCATATTGGAGTAATTGTCTATAGCACGAGCCAGATTTGTATTGAGAGGTGTATAATAATATAAGGAACAATAGTAATAGTAGACGTGGTGTGGAGGAAAAAGCTTAACATTACTGACTGAACATATTGCTTTTTTTAATGTCGGCCGTTTGATGAAACCTGTGTGTCAAATATTTACTTTATTTGCTGTCTGGAATTGGTTTTTTGTACATTTTAATGGCATTTTAAGCATGGCAATCCTCAATATGAACAATAATATCTGTAAGTAACTCAAATTCACATTACATACAAATGTAGCTGTAAATGGTGCATTAGATATCATAAAACAATAAACACTAACACTATATTTGAATATACAGTGCTCTACAGGACAAATCAATAGTTTTTATGTTCACATTTTGTATAGCTGAATTTAACATTTTTAATAAAAAGCACTTCACATCTAAGAATAAAGATATCTTACAGCTACAGGTCATTTGGGGTTTAGTATAACTACTAAACCCATCACTAGATAGTCCCAGAATAAATATATATGGAATATATCAAACATTAGATATAATAAATATAAAAAAAATTAATAACACCTCAGAAATGCTTCAAAATGGTGTAGACTCTCTTGTCATTTCTAATGTGATTATAGTGTTATTTCATGTGTTTTGAGGGTTTTGTTTGTTCCGTTTCATTTTACAGGCCACCATAGTTGCTCCATTTGACAGAAAGAGACAGAAGACCGGCCTTTGCTTGACAGATCACATTCCTAATACTTGAGATGAAGATGACCTGGCCTGTTTATTAGCACATTCCTTCACAATACATTTCCGGTGGGTTCTCTTGCTCGCACTCTAAGCCTGCCAATATGTACGGAAGTTCACGCTCTGTGAGCAAAATGGACAGTAATCACAGCGGGGGAAGAAACAACCAGGGCAACTCTGGACGCTCTCCACGGCTGCCTCGGTCACCCCGTATGGGCCACCGTCGCACCAACAGCATGGGGGGTAGCGGCGGAGGCCCGGGCGGCTCTGGAGGCAAGACATTATCCATGGAGAACATTCAATCTCTCAATGCAGCCTATGCCACGTCGGGACCGATGTACATGAGCGACAACGAAGTCGCAATCGGCACCTCCTCTGACCTCCCTAAAAGCAGCGTAGCGACGGGACGCTTTGGAGGCAGCATTCCTTACGGGGTCCGGGCAACGGTTACGGGCAGCACACCGGACATGGCAATGGTGCCGGCGGTGTCCACCGACTCTATGGGCTTTGGAGGGGAGATCCATGCGGCCTCAACCGTTCCTCACTCGCTACGTCAGGCGAGGGACAACACCATCATGGAGCTCCAAGCCCAGCTCAAGGAGGTGCTGAGGGAAAACGAGCTTCTTCGGAAGGAAATCGAGGTGAAGGAGAGCAAGCTCAGCTCCTCCATGAGCTCCATCAAAAGCTTCTGGAGCCCAGAGCTGAAGAAGGAACGTGCACTGCGCAAAGACGAGGCATCCAAAATAGTAGTGTGGAAGGAGCAGTACCGCGCTGTGCAAGACGAGACACAGGTGGGTACATCTGGCAGGATATGCGTGTTTTTAAGTATAAATGGACGTTTATTGCTGAACGGAGAGCTGTTTTGTGGTTTCGGTGGGATTTAGGATTAAAGTGTGTGCTTAAAGGAATCTAGTTTTAAATTAGGATCTTAGATAAGTACTATAAGGCACTGTATATCTGTCGGGGTGTGACAATATCTATGAGAGTACTTTTAAAGTGTAAGGCCTGTTTACACCGGCAAGAGAAACTATATGTTTATAATTGTTCTAATTGTGTAATAATTTGGAAGTCCACACTATAATAATAAGAATGATAATGTTGAAATCTTTTTTTTTCAAGCTGGTGAATGCCGTAAACATTGGCGTCATTTAACACCCAATCAGAATCTGATTGTAAAGTGGCAAACAATAAAAAAAATTTAATAAATAAAGATATACAAAAATGTTTTGTAAACTAAATAAAAAATGAAAACCTAAAAATAAAATCTTTTTTATTTATGTTTTTGATTATTCAAGATTTAAAAATACTGGAGATGACAACTTGACAATATTGCACTGAGTACGCAATACAATAGTATTTCATTAAGATCCTGAAATGCATGTGTCAGGTAGAACTAACCATCCAGGCCAGCTAAAACCAGCTAAAACCTGCAAACCATCTTAGGTTTGGTACTGCTAACTATTTATAGACAAAGATGATATAATCATCACATTTTCACTGCATCAATGCATTTTCATAGAGTTATAGGCGTGATTAAAGATCCAGCTCATCTTCAGACGAGAAGGAGAAGTCTACCTCCGCTGTGAGGTGACGCTAATGGCCAATCCTGAAATGGACATCCTGGTCCTGCTGCGTGCGGCTCACTGCTGAGTTGACTGCCTGAGTTCCTGCAAGCCACAATATGTTCAATGTGCAATACATGAGCTAATTAAGGATGAAAGTCTGTTTTCTGATATTCAGTGGTTCTTTTAAATGTACGTTGAGATGCTGGGATGAGTTTTGATAGCAGTGACAGTGGTGTAGTCCTCCATCTATGCTGCGTTTAAAACACTCCCTTTATTTGAATGATTAGCTTCAAACTGTGATTCACTGCAACATGGCTGTCATGACAGATTTACAGACGAAGGGGCGTACAGTACTAAGCTAATGATGGCTTGGTTATTCACTCTACGCATAATCAGCATTATCATGCTCCTCACGCCGTTCGCTCGAGATTGAAATGAACACGCGAATCATCAGAAAGCTTGGATTCTGTATATGTGTTTTTGGTGATTCTTGGCAAGTAGTTTTGTGCCTGTAGTGCTTAATGAGACCTTACCATTAATCATGGCACAGTTGTGCATGTGTGTGTTTGTTTAAGAAAATGTATAATTACTGTTGTTCTGTCGTCCTTTTGGCTGCCATCAAGTTTTCAGCGTAGGAGCCACATTTGAATGGATGAATTTGGATTAAAGAAAGTTTAGGACACATTTATTTCAGGCTCCTTGCCAACTGGTGTTGAAGACAAGTGTGTGTGATGGATTGTACATAAGCAGCTTCAGGCACAAAATGACAATTAGGCAATTATTCATTCAGTTTTGTTGTCGGAAATCTGAACATAAAAGGAAAAGTTTGTACTGGTTGCTCTTTAATAATAATTTGGGACTGAGGGTTTTAAGCTTCAAAAGTAGTACAATATTCCAAGTATATCTTGAAAATATTTCTTGTAAAGCCATATTTGCTTTATGCGAGGAATAAATTTGCATTTAAAGGGGTCATCTGATGCCATTTTCCACAAGTTGATATGAGTCTTTAGGGTCTTAATGAAACATCTTTAACATACATTGATTAAAAATGTTTAATGGTAGTGTAAAACAACACTCTTTTTTACAAACACAGCTCTTTTTCACAGCAAGCCGTTTCATTGCATTTCCCTTCAAATGCTAATGAGCTCTGCTCACCCTCACCTCTCTTTCTATGGGGTGACGCACAGTTCTCTGAGTGGTAAACTTTAGCCGTGTAACTTGCTAACTAGCATGTTATTAGGAAATGCGATCTGCAAAGAAAAAAATACCTAAGAATACTTCCTTCTGTAGGTGAAGCTGGATCATGAATGGTTTGCGTGAACATAGACACATTTAGGTAGATCAGGGGGCACATTCTCTTCAAAAACAAAAGTCTTCAGCGGCTCAGTTGTGTGGAGTAAATGATGACTACTGTGTTTATTATAACACCTAACAACAAAACACCTACATCGCTAAGGAGACATTTTTGTTTACAAGTGCTCGGGCGGTAAAACAATGTGGCAATCAATAATTGTGGGAGGGGCCTGGGTCTGGATAAAAAAAAAAAAAAATGGGGTGGATTTTTATCACTATATAAACCTTAAAGGAATAGTAAATTACTCACCCTCATGTTGTGCCAAACCCATAAGACCTATGTCCATCTTCCAAACACAAATTAAGCCATTTTTGATGAAATACAAGAGCTTTCAGATTCTTCATAGACTGCAATGCAAATTACACTTTCAAGGCTCAAAAAGGTAGTAAGAACATTATTGAAATAGTCAATGTGACATCAGTGGTTCAGCCGTAATATAATGAAGCTACAGGAATACGTTTTGTATGGAAAGAAAACAAAAATAACAACTTTTTTCATGAATTTCTTCTCTTTCATGTCAGTCTCTGTTGGACATTTAGGAGAGTATCACACATGTATACAAATGAGATGTTTACATTATAACTGTTCTCAGTACTTACTCGTATTACTGCTTCTATGAAATATAATGCTGTAGATTGAGCTATATTCACTGATGAATAAAGAAAAGCTTTTTATGAGATCCCATTATAAATCATAAGACAGCAGCTGATAAATCAGTGGAAACTTCTTGGCTGTTAATCTGTTCCAAAATCTACCAACAGACATTGTCACTGAATAATGAACTACATCTGTTTTAATTTTTTTTTTTATTAAATATTGCATATTACTCTATTTTACCCATCATAGCACCTGCAGACAACCGTGCAGGCCCTGCAGGCCGAGCTGCGTATCCAGCGCGACTTGAACCAGCTGCTCCAGCCGCCCGGGGAGCCTCTGGCCTGCGAGCCCAGCGAGGAGCAGGAGCGACAGGCTCGAGAGGTGTTTCTGCTCCGCCGTACCCTGGAGGAGATGGAAGTTCGCCTGGAAACGCAGCGGCAGACTCTGGTTGCTCGCGATGAGTCAGTCAAAAAACTCCTGGAGATGTTGCACAGCAAGGGACCCTCCACTAAAGCCAGTGAAGAGGATCACGAGCGCACACGTCGCCTCGCAGATGCCGAGATGCATGCGCACCACCTGGAGAACCTTCTAGAACAGCGTGATAAAGAGCTAGTGGCTTTGAGAGAGGTATGTGATAGTTAGTTCGAAATATACATGAAAAAATTATATGAAAATGATATAAATATGCTAAAAACAGTGTTACATATGGCACAATATACAAATAGATTAAAATATAAATGAATATAAATAGGGTAATAATATACACAAACAGGCGAACAGTTTTCAAATGTAAATAGGCAGATATATAATATCAGTTATATAAAAATTATGTTTATGGCTGTTTTTAAAACCACAAGATATCTATTTCTTAGATTATACAAAAATTCTGTCTTCATTCAAGCTCAACCTTTAATTGTGACCCAAGTTATTGTCAGAAAAATTATATATATATATATATATATATATATAATATACTGTATATATTATTACCCAGTATCTAATAGTATATAAACTATACTGCACTATACTAGAGTGGGTTAATAATTTTATATATTTTTTATATAATTTAAATATGTATATTATATTTATTGTATATATACACCTTTAATTTGATTTGCTAAAAAAAAGAAATAAAAAAGCATTAAAAAAAAAAGTTTATTGTAAGGTAAGTGCCATATACAATCAACTGCAGTGAATTAAAGCAGAAAGACCATTCTCTCTTCATGCTCCATTATACCACATTTTAGTCACATAATGAATACAGCTATTCTCCTCCAAAGTCCAAAAAAGTAGGATAATTAATTAAACTAGATAGCAGGAAACCCTATTTGTATCTATAATAGAGTACAGCTCCTGCAATGTGATAAAGAATTTAGCCAAAACTAAACAGCGCTGCTCTCCCTCAAGGTATGATGAAATATCGGAGAGCTCTATTTCTGGCACTGGTGTGAAGGAAGTGCCAACCATGTGTCTTTAATTTCAGGAACTGCATCGCCGCCTCGAGGGGACGCCAGAGACTACGAAAACCAAAGCTCTTCAGACTGTAATTGAGATGAAGGTAGTAGTTCAGCTCCGATTTAAATGAATGTGGCTGTTTACATATGATAACAGCAGCCACATTAATGCTTTGTCTATCAGTGGATTAAAAGCATTTACAAATACATGTAAAATACCAAACAGTATTTTTTAATGATATTTTACAAGATATTTAAGTGCAAATGGACAGTTAATTTCATGTTAATTGCATTTAAGTGAAAATGTATTAGCTTAAAATTATATTAATCCATTTAGCTGAACTTCAGAGTGCTGTTTTACCACTTAGGTAGGACTTATATTTTAAAAGATACATATTTTATCTTACATTACAGTTAAGATTATAATTAAGTACTTTACATGTGCACTCATAATAAAGTACTTAAGTATGTATCAAAATAAGTGTATTCCTCTAAAACACAATACCATTTTAATTATCTAAAATGCATTTTAAAATTAAAAAATGAGATGATACATAGTCATGAAAGTAACACTTAAATGGTCTTTTGTTTTATTAATATTATATCATCTGCCACAGTACAGTTTTTTTAAAATATACTTTTAATATTTACAAGTACATTTACAAGTACATTTCAAGTTTAATACAATTAAGCATTGCAGAGTATTATTTCTTTCTTCTGTTGAAGATATTAAAGTGCTAGTTTACCCAAAAATAAAACTTTTGTCATCGTTTACTCACCCTAAAATTGTTCCAAACCTGTAGGAATTTCTCTCTTCTGTTGAACACAAAAGAAGATATTTTGATGAATTTTATTATACAAAATATTCTCCGGTAGCTAGTTCTAGGCTATAGTATCTTTTCATACTGTTGAAGTCAATGGCTTCTAGGTAAGTAAATGATGACAGGAAATTTTTGTCCCTTTAAGGAAGGATGTTCCTGTTTCATACCATTTAAGTAAATGGTAACCAAAAACGGCACAAAAAAAAGTAGCATTGTTCATGTTCATTTTTAGCTTACAGGTATTAGTTAATAAACACATATTTTTGATGCATCTCTCAGGATTCTCAGATCGGTTCTCTAGAGCGGGGCCTCAGAGAGCTGGAGGACCAGGTCATGATGCTCCGCTCCAGTAGCATGCTTAGCTGTGAGGAACGGCAGGAGGAGGCCAAGCAGATGGAGGTCTACCGCAACCACACCAAGTTCATGAAGAACAAGGTACAGCTCAGCCTGCTTTAGAAGAACACATCCAGATTAGTCTCGCATATGAGTAACAAACCTTGAATAATTATTTTATGCAGATGGACCAAGTTAAGCAAGACCTTTCCAGGAAAGACACTCAGCTCCTTGGCTTGCAAACCAAGCTGGAGACCCTGACTAACCAGTTCTCTGACAGCAAACAGCATATTGAAGTGCTAAAAGAGTCTCTGACTGCCAAAGAACAACGTGCTGCTATTCTACAGACAGAGGTCTGTAGCCAATGATTGGTCTTCTCCCATCACACCAGCTGATTCTCTGAGCATGGCGTACAACTCTTTTTGCAGGTGGATGCTCTGAGGTTGCGTCTGGAGGAGAAGGAGACCACGTTAAACAAAAAGAGTAAGCAAATCCAGGAAATGTCTGAAGAAAAGAGCACACTCAACGGAGAAATCCATGATCTGAAGGACATGCTGGAGGTCAAGGAGCGTAAAGTCAATGTACTTCAGAAGAAAGTGAGGACTGGATATCACCAAATACATATTTTGGACAGCAAAATGTTGGACACATGTCAGAAATGATTAACCAATCCACTATTCTTAAAAAAAATGAATTCATTAAATTATATGTAAAAAAAATATATATACTTACGATAACCTAATGAGAAATTAATGCTGTGAAGCTTATAATAAAAAAATTACTTAATAAAAACATTAAATATAAAATATAAAAACAAAAACAAGAAAATAATAAATAAAAAATAACAATACATTCATAATTTAATAAAATAGAGAAAATAAGGTAAAATAAAAATTACAACATACAATACTAATACAAAAAGTATTAATGGTACTACTACTACAATTACTACTAATAATGATAAAAGAATAATATTAATAAAACAAAGAAAGAAGGAATAAATGAAATACTAATACTATAAGGAAGGAATAAACTAAAAGTACTAAAAATACTAATTATGGCTCACTCATGTTCCCTATTTAACTATAAGCATTAACAAAGAACAAAAATAAGAGTTTGCCAATGCATAGATTTAACAATAATTTCTATAAAAATATCACAGTAACTAGTTATTGTTACTGTAAAACCATAGTAAATTCATATTGTGTTTATTATAAATTGATTATTGGTATTTTAGCAGAAACATATACTTACATACTAAAATACTAGGTTAAAATTAAAGTAACACTTTAGGACCAATTCTCAGTATTAACTATTTTCTTATTAGCATGCCTATTGTTGAACTATTAATAAGCAGAAAATAAGGAGTTTATTGAGGCAAAAGTCATAGTTAATGGTTATAATAAAGTACAGTATGACCAAAATTCAACGTCTAAAAATATGTATCATGCATATTGTTGAACTGCCAAAGTATAAAATATTTTTTGTTGACTAAAGAAGTGCATTTAATTACTAATCTTTATTATGAAGTATTTTGATTCATTATTATAAATTGGTGGGGAAAAGTGCATCAGATGATTTGGGGTAAGCTGTGCTTTTCCTTCAAATGCAGGAAATATTATTAAAAACTGAAAAAAGATTCACTACGTTAGAAGTGTGGATGTTAATAAAAACGCCAATTGACATCAATGTTACATCAACTCCTGTGTCTCAGATTGAAAACCTGCAGGAGCAGCTGAGAGATAAAGAGAAGCAGATGAGCAGCCTTAGAGAGAGGGTGAAGTCCCTACAGACAGACACGTCTAACACAGACACGGCCCTCACTACGCTGGAGGACTCACTGGCTGAGAAGGTGAGGGTCACCTCTAGAGGACGCTGTAACACACCACGCTGGTGCTCTTCCAAATGGCATCAGCATGGTCGTAGACTGGAGTCGAAACATCTGTGCCTAGTTATAAACATTTCATGTTCCTTGTATATGCTTTCTTTTTGGCACTGTGTTCATGTGTCCCCTTGTAAACAGGAACGTATTATTGAGCGCCTGAAGGAGCAACGTGACCGTGAGGAGCGAGAGAAGGCAGAGGAGCTGGACAGCAGTAAAAAAGAGCTGAGGGAGTTAAAGGAGAAAGTCAGCATACTGCAGGGAGACCTGTCAGACCGAGAGGTTAGAGATCAACAAACAGTCCTGAAAGACAAGTGGAAGCACCATTAAAAACACATAAGAAGATTATGAAAACCTTTTCAGCTGTAGAAAAACGTGCAGCTAGGAACTGTGCAACATAAACTACACAAAACATTGTATTTTTGTCTTTTGTTGGTGGTTTTGATACAAATTAATATAAAAAAATATATCTATAAAAAATTTAAAGGTAATTTGACTACATTAAAGCAATTAACTATATCAAAAGAAAAAGAAAAAAAGAGAGAATATATATGTATATATATATATATATATATAAATGTAACAAAATATAGTATAAAAATATTATTGACCTATGTATTTGAGATAAACTTATTTAAAGATATGTTCTCTGCTCTTAAGTAAATTCTAAAATATTATATGCCCTATATGCCCTAAAATATTGTAATAGTGTATATATATATATATATATATATATATATACACACACAATTCAGATATTTTGAAAGTAGGCCTATCACAATTTTGCATTTCAGGTTCTTATATGTTGGAGTGTTCATTTTATTTGTAGTGTTTTATACTAATATTTAATATTTTTACAGGTAATATTTGTATTTTTTAATTTTTATATTTTAGTTTAATTTTGTTGTTATGTGTGTGCGTTTAAATACTATTTACTTTATTTTTTAAATGTTAGTTTTAGTTTTTTAATTTTTGCATTAATTATTGCAGTTTGTAACTTTAGTGCTGTACATTAAATTTATTTCTGTCGGTTGCCAAGGTAACAATACTCGTTTAGTTTAGGTTTTCATCTAATATTTATAATTCAATTGACAAATATGTTTTTGATAGTTAACAGTTAACAGTAATAACCCTGCTAAGTTAAGGATATTTCGAAAAATAAAATAAAAAAAGGTATTTGACATTTATTACCAAAATAAGTTCTTGATGACTCTAATATGAGGAAAAAATAGTTTGGAGTCATTATTTATATAAGAGAGTCATCTTCAAACATGATTTCAGGCAGATATCCTATGTGACAGGTTGGTTGAGTGCCTGTCAAAACTAAATATAATATAAACTGTGATGCCTTAAGCTTCTGTTGGTGCCTGTATACTAAAAAGGCTAGATTTCTCTATCCCTGGGACCTCAATGATGAGTTTGGTTTCAGACTTCTTTGCTGGATCTCAAAGAGCATGCGTCGTCGCTGGCCTCGTCTGGCCTGAAGAAAGACTCCAAACTGAAAAGCCTAGAGATCGCCCTTGAGCAGAGGAGGGAGGAATGCATTAAACTTGAGAACCAGCTAAAGAAGGTGAGCGAAAGATTGGTTTCTTACACAAATAGAATTCCAACCAGCAATCTACTATGATTGCTTAAAAACTGCAATGGCTGTAGAAATTCATTGCTCAAAAAATGTGGGAACCCGATGCATAGTACAAGTATGCATACTATGATAAACTAGAAAGTGGCCACCAAGAATGGCTGTATATACAGTATGTGAGTTTGTGTATGTTTGTGGGAGTGTTTATATCATGGGGATCTATTAGGCCCAGAGTGCTGCAGCCAATGCACAGGCCAACACGGAGATATCTGAGAGGATTTCTTCACTTGAAGCTGATGTGGCCAGACACAGAGAAGACTCCGCCAAAGCTCAGGCTGAAGTTGATCGTCTATTGGACATCCTGCGTCAGATGGAGAATGAGAAGAATGACAAAGACAGAAAAATCAGTGAGCTGGAGAGGTCAGTCTGTTTCCCTGATCGGCTTATTTGTTGTCCCGTCTTTTTTTTTTACGTGATTATTTGTCACCTGTGTTACGTCTTTATCCCTTTTCTTGCTGCATTGTTTAATCATCGGCGTCAAAACGTTTTAAGTGTCTGCGTTTGTCGAGGTTCAGTTTTGCGTTGAAGCACTGATCACATGTTTTTTTTCTCACACTGAGTGGCCTTTCAACTTCTGCTTTTTGTCTCCCTCTTTTTCACTTTTCCACCTGGAAATGTGTACCTAGTGTGACTTCCAGGTTAGTAAATACATGTGTACTAACACACACATAAATGGTGTCCCCAAGAAAAATCTGTTAAAGACCCCATGAAATCAAAGTTTTGTAACTTTATACTAGTGTATGCTTAGATTTTGAAAAGACCTAAAAGTTAAAAGTCAGAAAACCTTTTAAAGACATGCATTTAAAATTTTCCAGGAAAATTGGTAAAAAATTAATGACACATCCTGACACAGATATTTTTTCTGGGGATGCATCAGTATTACAAATCTGGCCAATAATAATTTTTTTCTTATGACCTATAGTCGATACATTTTACACTATTTTGTCAATATAAATTAAAAGTAAAATGCAAAAAATGAAAATAAATAATTTTAAATGCTACAAATCTCAAAACTATAATGTATATTATGAAAATTTCTCAAAATTACATTTAATAGTGTTACAAAATAATTTGTGTTTCTTGAAGATTAACTTTAAATTAGTTTTAGATTACAGTCAAATTTAGTTAAATTGTTTAAAAATGTTTAAAAATTAGGGAAAATGAGTATAAAAAAGATAAAAATGAATATTAGAAATGTATATAATTTATCTGATATGAGATAAATAAAAAAAAAAAAGTCTATTTAGGCAATATTATTGTGTATCCATTTTGTCCAGTCACAAGCTCTTCAGAACAAGACTGTTCTGTTCATGGATGACTTAAATAAAGTGTTTTGCCTATTACCAAAAACAATAAACAAACACAAACACAAGCCTTCATTATGTCCCACGGAAAATAGCTTTTGTCATTCGATTTCATGAGGTTTCAAGTGAAATAAAAGCAAGGGAATGTATTTTGCTTCTCTGTATAATCTCAGTTTTAGCTTTATGACTAACACAAGGAAGTTATTTATGTCATCAGGCTTAGTGATATTTATTAACCAATAATAAAACAAGCTCTTTTTTTCAGCTATTAAATAGTACCCTCGACTCCAAATCTCTTAAATTCTTTATTTTACTATTAAACCCCTCTCACAAGCGCTTCATGTTTATGTTTCAGGCAAATGAAAGAGCAGAGTAAGAAGTCCTCTGGCAAACACAAGGAGCCATCAGGGAAGGGCAGAAATGTCAACGATGGCCCACAGCAGGTGAGACTTACAGAGAGCTTCTCTGTTTTGACAGATCGCTGTATATTTAAAGCACTGTTAAACTGTGCTGGTGTGCGTGTGATGAGCTGAACCCCGTTTACCTCAGGAGTCCCTGCGGCAGAAGGCAGAGCGCATTGAGGAGCTGGAGGAGGCTCTCAGAGAGAGCGTTCAAATCACTGCCGAGAGGGAGATGGTGCTGGCGCAGGAGGAGGCCGCACGAACCCACCAGGAGAAACAGGTCAACATTACAAGACTATTTCAGAATCGACTAGTGACTCCTAAACTA
The DNA here is from genome assembly GCA_032359435.1 of Enteromius unitaeniatus. Classification (NCBI taxonomy): domain Eukaryota; kingdom Metazoa; phylum Chordata; class Actinopteri; order Cypriniformes; family Cyprinidae; genus Enteromius; species Enteromius unitaeniatus. The sequence goes on from JAUMHI010000074.1 coordinate 8,300,078, forward strand.
CCTGCTGCATCTCCAAAAACTATGAAATGTCACCCATGTTCTAGACACAAGATCCTCAAAATAACGGTGGATCATGATGCAGTTGTCAAAGATGTCTGCCTCTATGTTTATGTGCAGATTATGGGATGAATTTCAAGATTCAACTTAGAGTGGTTTACTGTGAAAACTGTTTAAAAGCTTAGTTTAAAAACTGTTTAAAAACAGAGGGCCTTAGCAAACATCCACAACTACTTAATTTGATTTAAAATAAGATAAAACAAGCAATAAAATAAACCAAAACAATTACATTACCCAGAATTACCCAGTTACCCAGAACTAGAAAACTCGAGGTGGGGTAGAAATGTTAAGTAAAAGTCCAGTTCATAGCAGAAAACTAGAAAAGCCATAGGCTCCTTAAATATTATCAAGGACAATGGGAGGGCCTTTGAGTTTAAAAAAGTTGAGAACCACTGAGCTAGCATGCTAATCAAAGCACCAACACAAAATATCAAGAAAAATAACGGGTAGGCAGTGTCGCCAAGTCTGTGGTTTTCCTGTGCAATTGGGCTACTTTAACACTGTTGCCATTGGTTGTTTTCATGACAATTGGTTGAAACATCCCCAATGATGTGATATTTAATTTAATCAATGTTTAACGTAATGACCTTTAATTAAATTTTACCATTGCAGCCCCACCAAAAAACATGTTTTTACCCCCGGAATGCAATTTTTACCAGGGAACCCCTTGAAGGGTGATTGGGCTTATTTTGAGTAGCAATTAGGCAGGTTTTGATGTGAAAACCTGGCAACCCTGGTGGTACGGTACCAGCATAAGTTGGTCAAGCTGTTGGTAGTCAGTTTCGTGTTGGTCAAAGGTAGTCTACCAGGACTAACCAACTTAAAAACAAGATGTTCAACCAGGTTAAACTTTGCACCACTAGCCGATGAATCATCTAGATCAGCTTGGGCCTGAATTTTCCAGTCGAGATATGCTGATTTCTTATCAATACGTTTATAATCGTGGCATCTGGTGTGAGCACAGTCATTGTTTAAATGGGTCATGAACTGCCTCTGTTTTTTATTTTAAATTTCTACTTACAATGTTAAGAATTTTACATCAAAAACATAGGTTCTTAAGATACTAAAATGTTCCTCAAACTAAAAAACCTGTTCAAGAAGGGTTCTGAACATGAAATGTTCAATGAAACCTTAATTTTTAAGACCACAGGTTACACAAAAGTCGCTTTCAGACCAATCAGCTTGTTAGTCAACGTGACAAATTCGAGTGACCACCTTGAACATGATGCAAAATACATGTTGGAGAAATCTTTTACACTCATGCAACGTTCCCGATCACGTGGATTCCTAGTTAGATTACTATATATCACCCGCTAAAATTCCCAGACCAGCGATAAATGTGATAACACATTCAGTCACTTTGTGAAGTACAGAATATAAACAGTCATGAATAAGTTTACTTCTGTTTATGTCTTAAAAAGATGGAAGAGCTACTGGGAGCCATGGAGAAAGTGAAGCTGGAGCTGGAGTCCATGAAGGCCAAGATGTCGTCCACCCAGCAGTCCCTGGCAGAGAAAGAAGCTCATCTGACCACACTGAGAGCTGAGAGGAGGCGACACCTGGAGGAGGTGCTGGAGATGAAGTACGTTATGAACATCTTATCATAACAACGCTTGCAAAGAAACCAAAAACTGTAAATCAGTGGAGACCGAAAAAGTTAAAGGGAGTTTACAGACATTTTGTGAAATTGGAGGCAAACTGGAGGCTATATTCTATACTAAGTTGCGCATTCAGAAGAGATGTTTATCTTGTTTTATACATTAATAAATCAATGCAGTGCATAAACTACCAACTTCGTGTTGGCCTTCATAGCAGCGTGAAAAGCAATAGTGTTATTTTGATTTTAAATTAATTATATACAGAAAGCAGGCAACATAACAATACAAGAACTCTTCCATCGTGTTATAAAGAATGAATCCGTCATCTCTAGTTTACAAAGTTTCATGCGTCTGCATACAGCATGAGCTCGTTGACTGTGTGTACTCAGATTTTTTTCATTATAATCAATAAAACAGCCGCCAATGCAGCATAAATCTCATACTTACAGCATATTTTCTGCTCACTTGCCATGTATATATTATATATATTGAAAACTAGTTGAATTAGACCTATTGGTAAGTTAGTTCATAATCTTCATTATGTATTGAACACATGCATAGTTGCTTGGTGTCATGCATCAACATATAGTATGTAGGAATAACAACAAACATCAGATTGTAAAGATTTAAAGTATATTTCATCATCTTCGTTTGTGCAGGATACACATTTGTGTATAATGAGCTTAATAAGATCTAAATAAATAGCTTTTCCAGATTACATATTTAAATCATTAAATAACCATCGTTCACATAAGAGCTCATTCTGAGGTCACTTTGGCAAACTGTGTGGTGTTAATAATATAAATCAGTTAATAGAGAGTAAATGGGGATAAACATCATGACAGGAAAATAGGCTGTAAAACTTTAAGTCGATATATTTTTTGGTGCCATGTATTTGTGCAGATGATAAATGCAGAGGATGATTCATTCAGCATGTGGCTTGTTCTGTTTGCTATTTCTGTCTCCACACTTCAGCCCCGCTCCTGGGAATCTGTAGAAAAACCGAGAATAAGCAAGCTATTTCAGTCTTTCTGAGACAATTATGCACAATCATTTTGACAAAATCCATATTCCCCTGAGATGTTTTGTACTTGTGAAAGCAAACATCCTTTAACCTGCTCCATGGAGTGTTGTAAGACTCCTGGTCATCGTCAATGAGGTCAACTGCTTTGAAGAGGATTTCTACAGTACTTCAGTAAAGTGCTGTTTGACATCCAGCTTAGACTACTAATCATTTCAACCAGAGTTATCATGGATTTGAAAATGTTGTTTTATTTTTGCATTTTTGCTTTTCATTTAAATTTTAATGTAATTATTACTTCTACTAAAATGCTTTTTAACACTGGGCTTGGACTAATAATTTCAGCCAATAATATTAGTTTTTAACATTCAATTTTTTATTTGTAAAAAAAAAAATTAAAAAAAAAAAAATCACATTTTTATTCTCAATTTTAATAGTTTTAATAGTGTGCAATTATTATTATTAATAGTAATAATAATAAATAAAATGCTGTTTGACATTAAGCTTAGAAATGCTTGAAATAATTTAACCATGGTAGATTGTAACATGTCATTTCATTTTATGTTTTGTTCTTAATTTTATGATTTTTTGAAATTTTATGATTTAAAAATTATGTTTGGCATTGTACTTTGCTTTAATAGTAAGACAAATAGCTATTGTTTTTATTATTATTATTATTGTTATTATTATTGTTATTAGTAGTAGTAGTAGTACTGTCAAATGACAATTAACTGCATCCAAAATAAGTTTTTGTTTACATAATACATGTACAGTATTTGTACTGTGTATATTTATTATGTGTATATAAATACAAGCACAAACACATACAGTATACATATAAAAATATGTTATATTTATATTTGTACTTTATATGTATTTATATCCGTATATTTGATAATATGTATAAATATATTTAATATATAAACATAACATATTTTTCTTAAATATATACATGCATGTGTTTGTATTTATATATACATAATAAACATAAAAATATAAATAAATTATATATATATATAAATACACAAATATATTATGTAAACTAAATCTTTTATTTTGGATGTGATTAATCGTGATTAATCATTTGCCAGCACAAATTATTATTATTATTATTATTATTATATCATAATATTACATTTTAAATAATAGTATTTACTTGACATTCGCCATTGACTACTGTCATTTATTTTTTTGCATTAATAATCATAATAATAAAAATAATATTTATTAACAATTTATTAATAATAAATTCTGTTTGACTTTGCCAGTTGACATATAACCAGGGTTTTGATAATTACATAATTATCAATAACAATAATCATCGTATTATATAGATATGTTACATAACATAACTTACATATTGTAACTCACAGACAGGAAGCTCTGCTGGCAGCCATAAGTGAGAAAGATGCTAACATAGCCTTGCTGGAGCTGTCTTCGTCCAAAAAAAAGAAGACACAAGAGGAAGTGGCCCAGCTGCGGAGGGAGAAGGACCGTTTGGTGCAGCAGCTCAAGCAGCAGGTACGGACTGCGTCACCGAGCATATCTCTCTGTCCTCAAGGTCAAGTTGTTTGTTTGCTTTAACTGTAGAGTTACTGTAGAACTTAAAGGCCTAGACAAAATACATCTTTGTTTTGACTGCTGGGTTTCTGAATGCAAACAGAGTCTATTGATGTGCTTTTAATTGATCTCTTCTCAAACACCCCTCCCAAACCTTCATCCGTTTCTCTCTCACCATCCCCCCCCAAATCTTTCCTTACATCTGCGCCTCCTCTTTTTTCCTAGACACAGAACCGCATGAAGCTCATGGCGGATAATTACGATGACGGCTACTTGAAAACACCACCTGACCAGACCAACCACAAACCTCCGAAATCACCCGATCAGGTCACAACCCGGTCCTACAAACATCTGCAAACAGCTAAAGGGACAGTCCACCCCGAAACAGCACATTCATTTTTTGGGCGAACTGTTCATATATATTTACGGTCATCAGCTTTTTTAATTTGGTGGAAATTCAGTGTGGCTGAATATGAAATAATTGTACTGTTGCTTATCACATGAAAGCTTAAACTTAACAGCAAGCCAAAGAAAGACAAATTGGAGGCGTGGTCAGCTTAATTTCATTACTTGTTAATTAAATATTCATGCTAGAAACTGAATTGGAAACGGATGCTCGGCAGTCTATTTCCATTGAGTCGTCATAATCGAAATTAAGCTGCCCTCGTCTCCAACGCAGACGCCATCATTTCCTTTTACTGCCTTCATATTGATCATAACTTCTCAACCCTATGGATTTCTATTATTCATGACTGTAGAAATCGCCCCTAAGCGCAGATCCAGGATCAGTTTCACTTAAACCTCATAATACAGCATTTCACATTGACACGCTGAAAGCTGATCCTGTGTCTGCGCTTACAGGTCGCTTCTACCTGGAAAACTACGCATACTAACCTGATCTTTTTTCCCATGCTGCACTTGGCTAAAACCCTGCCATCTCTTAACCAATAGGATGATGAGGAGGGCATTTGGGCATAGCCTCACTGGCAGCCATTTTGTTTTAGAAGGGTGAGCATTTCTTTGATGGACATGTAAAAGCCAATCTCAGCTGCCCTGATCCTCCCCATGTGACCCCATCAACCCCTGCCTGTCCCGCTGTGCCTGTTTGAGATTATTGGCTATGTCACCGCAGTGCAAACAAGCTCTCCAGCGGGATGTTTTAATACCAAAAAACTTTTCATATTTCAAAGGCCATTTGTTTTGATATGAGACCTCCCCACATAACTCATTTAGAAATGCACTGCTATGAAAGAGCCTACAATCTCATTTTTCCTAGTTATGTTTTTCCCCTTTTGAAGCATGATCTCTTTGTATGTTTTTGTGGTTAAACACAATCCCAGATGGTGCATTGAGACTGTATTTCCCACACTCACTCTCACCAGATTCAAATCCTTTTCTACAGCAACAAAATCATTTTTAAACATGCTGATAAACAATTTTTAATTTGCAGGTTTACAAAATCATGCAACTTTCCAATAACTTACAAACATTATTTACTTTCCATTACAATACATGTATAATAAAGCTAATAGACAGGATACAAATAATGTACACAATTAAATTTGCATGTGAATAAATGTCAAGTGCAAAGGTAAATATTCAATATAATAAATAATGTGAGGTTTAAGGCCAAGTTAAGAATCTGATATTCAAAATCTAATTTAGATCTGGAAAAAAACTAAGTTTGATATGTAAAATATCCTAAATATAAAAACAATCTGAAATTATAGACTTTAACGTTCAAATGGGAGTTTTTTGTTGTTGTTGAAAGTTAAAAAGTTACTGTAAGATAAACTTCAACCAATATTTCATATAAATTGTGTTCTTTTGAATTCTCTATTCAATCACTTTTATTTATACAGCGCTTTTAACAATACAGATTGTAGCAAAGCACTGAACATTATCAAATAGGAGAATAGAGTGATGGTAATGTATAATGACCAGATTAAACTATTTATTTATCAATTGCAGAGATGGTCTCTGTAATCAAGACGACGATAAACACTAGAAATCAGGTGTCCCCAACTAAGCAAGCCAGAGACGACAGCGGCAAGGAACCAAAAAAAAAACCTCATCCATAATAGAATGGGGAAGAAAACCTTGGGAGAACCAGGCTTAGTTGGGCCCGGTTCTCTTCTGGCCGGACGCCCGGCACCTAATTTCTAGTTAAATTTTAAGCGCATGTCAGATTTTGTGTTTGTGTGCATTTGGTTCCAGTGATCTATTCATCATAGAATCCCTCAAAATATGTTTTCAACACTGATAATAAAAATATTGTTTTGAGCAGCAAATCAGCATCTTAGAATAAATTCTGCCATGGAATAATTATATTTTAAAATATATTTAAATATAAAGCACCTATTTTAAATAATATTAATAATTTTTTTGATAAATGCAGCATTGGGGACTTATACAAATACATAAATGTCAAACTTTGGACTAGTATATTACAATTAAATTATATTAAAAATGCTAGTATTAAACAGGGATGCTGATTTTGATTTTATTTCCTGACCAACAGCCCATGCATATCGACCTATTTTAAACTGTGTGTTTAACATTTTTTTTTTAATTTATAATAATCTCTATTATTATTATTACTAACAAAAATAATGACTATTTATTAAATATATCCATGTGAGTTAGAAATTACTGCATGGCGGTTTGCTGTCAGTTTACTGAAACATCAGCATCAACAAAAACAAAAAAGGAAGACTCATTAATGTTTATGAGTATTTAACTAAACTAATGTTTACAGGAAGCTACAGTAAGCATGACTCAGAAATGAGAAACGATATTAACAAATAAAGTAAAATCATATTAACCTGATAATGCTTGTTGCACAACCACAATGATTCCTCATAAGAATTCTTTAATACTCCGTAATATAATGAAACTAATTGCCTTTTCACTGTTTTGGGTTCTGTCTTGTCTCATCTCACCATGTCTAAAAAGCATGTGTTTGCATGCCAATACATCTTGTGTCTTTTAAAAGCATCGTGCTGCTAGAAATGATGTGCTTGCAGTGAACAATATCAACCCCAGCAAGCTAAAGTTTGCAGATGCATGAGAACAGACTGTTTCCCATAATCCTCTGCGTGTGGTAGTAACAGTGTGTCTGCTCTGTAGATAAGATCTGGGCGGAAAGCTACAGTGCACAGGAGCTCTACACCAGCCACCTGATTATCCCAAACCCCTGTACTAACACAACCAACTCAGCCCACATCTCATCACACCAGTTTCCCAGGACCCACCGCCCACGACCACACAAACTCTCACAGGTAACACTTACATGTTTGTGCATGTCACAGCTTTTAAAGAATTTCCAGGTGTGTAAGGAAATCATAAACTTTTATGTTATGGCTTCTAACTACTGAGACTCATTTCTGTCATATAAAACAAAAAATAAAAAAAACAATAATGCTTTCATTTACATTTAGTCATTTAGCAGATGCTTTTATCCAAAGAACTTTGCAGATGAGAACAATAGAAGCAGTCAAAACCAACAAAAGAGCAAGATTATGTAAGTAGCAAGGATTTTTATAATAAATAAAAGAAAAACAAGTAGTAAAAATGGAATAGAAAGTAGTAAGAATTGTATTTTAAAAATAAAAGTCAAAAGAATTGAAAAAGAATAAAGAATGCTATAGGGTCATTTTTTGTAGATAGAATAGAAAAGAATAGGGACTATAGTGTTAGAAATCTCTTTTAAAAAGGAAAGAAAACTAGTTAGAATAGAAATAGATTAGTGCTAGATTTGGAGGGGTAATAATACTGACAAAGATTTTCTCATCAGAAAAAAATTAGGACAAAAACTTGAAATTTTGAACATAATTTGACTTGTGACATCATTTTTTATATAGTTTTCTAGGTGAGCATAAGCAAATGAACAAAAAAGCAAATGCACTTTAATGTTATAACTATTGAAGCCCATAATAAAATCATGCTTTGGTATTAATTATCACATAAAATGACAAAATTATGACAAAAAAAAATAGTCAAGAACCCGATAAGCTGAATTTGAGGTACTCAGCTACATAATAATATTTTGCTTTTGTGACTACCACAGTTTTGACTATAGCAATTATGATTTTAATTTAGTAATTTCAACAGTCTATATTATATCTCAATTTTGACTTGTTTCATAATTTCTCCTTTTTATGTCATAATAATGATTAACCAACACGACGATTTGTTACACCAAACACTCCTGTACAGCATCCTCCGCACCACCAGAGGGAACCGTCCCCCCCGCATTTTGAATCCCTCCCTTCCGAACTCCATTGCCCATCATGCCTCATTACTGGGACTGAACACAAACACACACACACACACACATATATAAAAGCCACGAGCACACATCTACTCACCGCAAAGTCTTGATTTGCCTTGGCTGTCATTTCTGAGCGTTATTACCCGTGCTCGATTTGCCCGTTTTCATCTTGGACTGTTTATCTGGTTTCCCCCCTCCATTATATGTAATTAATGCCAATTATTCACTTGATCTATTTCATTGTCATTGTCACAATATTTACATTTAGGTTCAAATGTTTCATTACAGGTATATAATAATTTTCTGCCAATGATTTGATTCACGTATGTGTAAATGTTTTTGCGTTTTAGTGGGAGCCTGGGATGGTGAGTCAGTGTGGAGCTGCAGTTCCCTGGACCCTGCTTTGGACCTCCAGAACCAAACTGGCCATGACTGAACCCTCCAGCTCCACTGTCTCTCACCTGAACTAAACTGGAACCCTCTAAGAGCCTGTAACTGTCTGAAGTCTTAATACTGGTGCAGCATTGAAAATATGCAGTGTTAGTTGAGTCGTGAATGCAATTTTAATTTCGTTCTCTTGATATGTCATCATGGTTGAGTAAATACAGATTTAGAATGTTAACCTGATCAATGGGTGGTGCTATATAAACATAACTGAATGCCAAACTGTTGTAAAACAATAAAAAAAAAAAGTGTTATGCTACTTAAACTGCACTCAGTATTAAGACTACCAAACCTTTCAGATCTATTCTGTGTTTAGATAGCATCTTGCACTGGTTATACTTTATTGGATGACCCTTCCCCTTTACTGAAAACCTATAGGACACCTTCAAGAGCATGACATAAACATTTATAGATAGTGATGTCTATTTGTCACACCTGACGCTTCGTCAGTGGAAAAAATCAGGTTCTGTACGTCCTTTAATTCAAATTAACAGCTGTTACAAGGAATAGACATAAAATATATACGAAAAGAGTTTGCATTGCTCAAGAAGGAGTCCAACGAGGGGGGTGTGCAAGAAATTACAGTTCTCACTTAATGAGACTATAGTTGTTTTCTAGCAGCTCTTAGACAGGACATTGTAGGCTCCCAAATATCTTCATATCATGTCCAGATAACCAGTTTCTGAGAGCGCATTGCTGGTTTTATGTGCTCTCATAAATGTGGATATCATTGTGTCTATCTCTCTCTCTCTCTCTCTCTCAAAGTGGAATTTTTTATGTTGCATTTGTGGCCTATTGTCTTCGTGTATTAAAATTACAATAAAAAAAATGGATAGTCCACTTAAAAAAAAATGTAAAAATAAAAAATAAAATGAAAATGAGATGATAAAATCAGACAAAAGACACGGGTATGGGTGTTCTGAATTTGTATAAATGTGTATGTATATAAATATGTATTATCAGTGCTTTCATTCTCTGAAGTTTTCATTTACTGTTTGTATCTTGAGATTTTTTCAGAGGCAAAAAAAGAACTCTCACAAATCATTTTATAAACACGTTTTTAAACAAGTTTTTTTCCCCCAAAAAAGTTGTTGTAGCCATGCCCACTGTGAAATTTTATTGGTCATTGATTTTTCTTGAAAAAGAAAAGTTTACAAAAAATAGCTCTGGACCAATTAAAATGTTTGTTTTTTTTCCCAAAGAAATCTAGCAAAGAAATCTAGCTGTCCAGTTTGCAAAAATAGCTCTGTGTCTAACACAACTTTTTCAGTTTTCTAACAAACAAACAAACATTCTGGTTAACAAAAATAGCAATAAAGATAAAAAATCCATAAATTAGTATGCACTATTCTCTACACGTGACACAATCGCGTTGGCACTGTGTCCCAACGTGAAAAAGTCATTGTCAGACTAACTTTTCAGCTTTTAAATCACAGCTGACTTAAGGCGGACTATATGTCATGCTTGATTAACCTACACTAAATAATTTTTACTCACCCTGTCTTTACAAACAGATCAGTTCTAACCCTTAAAATGATAATTCGCCCAAAATATTCAAATTGTGTGCTTTTACTTTTTTACTCGTGGTCTTTTAGACTGCACGTCTGACACCATTACCGATTCCGAAATGTGATTTGGCATATTTATTACATTCTAATTAGTGTAATTTAAGACGTTCGTGCCAATATCGAGTTGAAACCCTGCACAAATGATCAAACTGTTTAAATTGATTCCAAGAAACTCATCACTCAGAAACAAAAGCCTGAAGTCAAGACTTCGCCCGTTTCATTGCATGCAACAATGAGAGGAATCTGTGCAAGCATTAGCCAGCGCTTTAATGAAGTCAAGGCTTTTGTAAAGCAAACAAGCGGTCTTGACGTTATCTGTTGTTGATGCACTGTAACCATCAACTCCAGATGTCTCCTCTCCAGTTTGAAAATCTGAATAAAAGCAGCCAACTCACTTGCATTGGGTTTCCCACAGAATTTGCCTCATTAGTGTTATGTAACTGTTAGAAAAGAGTCTGAGTGCACTTGTCTGTTTTATCACAATTACATAATAAGCACTACCACATCATGTAAATGTGTTGGAGTAGCGGTTGCTAATGTGGTACTCGAACCCAGCAGGTGGGTCAAATGTCTCTGTGAGATGGTTTATGGAAAGATCTGTTTACACAGACAACGACACTCATGGGCTGAACCATCCCAGAGGATTTCAGAGTGTGACATCATAAGGGGCACCACACAATAATAGTCCTGTCCATAAATGGTAAGGCTTTTCTGATTAGTGGTAATAAAACTGGGAGTTGTCTTGTAATACAACCACTGCTGAGTGCTATAACAAATTGTTAAAATTATAAAAAAAAGTCAGTACTTTAAAGACAATCAGTTTTGTTTGGACACCGGTTGACATTGTAAACACTGGTGATATTAAAGACACTTGGACGTAACGTTTTCCACTCTTGCTTAAGGCTTGGACTACTATGGCTCCATTGTTTATATGGTCATTACGACATTTCTCGTCATAATATTTTCAGGGGTTGCCAGATATCATCAACATTTGAGTTACAATTGTTAACAAAGGACATCTGTTATTACATGTACCGATTTGGTCAGAATTACTAAAGTGGATAATGTCCATTGTCCATTACCAAAATCCTCTAAAGGCAAGTTAGTCAGGTAACTTGGCCAACATGGTAATGCTTCTGGGCAGCTATTTGACCAGTAGTCATCTTCTTGAATGGGGAAAGCACAATATCTCAGAATATGTCACAATATCATAATCACTGTATAAAAAGCGCAATCACAGGCACTCCTCTCAAGGAGATATTAGACGGTGTTTGAGTTAGCTGCAAAACAGTCATTTTTTTCAGAATTGTTCAGAGGTTTTGTGAGGCTTGTTTAATTCAAAGTATGTCGCAGAAACCTTTTAGCATTACAATACATATCTGAATCTTTTGTGGATTGTGTGCATATGTCTATGTGTGTGGGGCATGCTGCTTTATTGGCAGTATGTTGGGAAGCTGCTGCCATCATAATTCTCGCACATATGCATATCTGCACATGTGAGAAAGGAAATGACATATGGCGAGAATGCATTGTGTTCTAGATTAAAGATTGATCGTAAGTGTGATGGTTTTGATTAAACGTTAGGGTCAGCCAACGCAAATGACTTTGACAAATCATATTCTCAGTTTTGATGCCCTTAAAAACGTTTTGAAAAATAAAATTTTATATATATATATATATATGTGTGTGTGTGTGTCAAGAGTTAATTTGCAAAAACAGATTTTATATTTTTTTAAATGTTAAAAAAAATCATGTTTTTTTTATGTTAACATGTTTTTAATGTCTTTTATTGTGCTAATTGGCTGTATTTTTAAAGTTCTTTTGTAATTAAAAAAAAAAATCCAACTATAGTTTAACTGAGATTTATTGAAATGCACAATGAAAAACATGATTTTTGAGAATTGTTAAATACAACCGAACTCTTCATACACACACACACACACACACACACACACATATATATATATATATTCATATTCATACATAGCAAAATATAGCAATGTGCAATATATAGCAAAACCTGTTTCACTGTATATACATAAAATAGCAGGTATTGCAACTTGTGAAAAGTCTTAAAAATGTTCAAACAATATATATTTATTTGAGACAAGATATTAACGCTGTATCTTTTATCTAATGCATATCTCACTGCACTAGCAGATTGTATTTTTTTGTTGTTGTTAAACTCACTTTCACCGCCAGTGCAGTAAGACAAAATAAATACACATTCTCTATAGCTCAATGTTAAATGCTCTCCTGCTTTAAGAATGTTTATATCATCAACAACAAAAACTAGGTTTTATTGTGTATATGCATAGTGTTGTGATTAATCACTACAATTGCTATTGAAAAAATAAGGCACAGTAATGAGATAAATATTATTGCAATATTGAGTATATTCTGTGCTGACTGTTCTGATAGGAGGCTGTTACACTCCTCTATTGAGAGTCATCACAGAGTATCAGCCCTCTCATACTTCTATAAAGGGAGGTGGTCCTCCAGTCTCTCCTGATCCTACTCTCTCACACACTCTTCGACACATTGAACAGACCTGCTCACCATACAGGACACAATGAGGCTTGCTGTGTTTTATATATGGGGAAGCCTGTTAGCATTTTCTGTGTGTCACATCTGCCCAGAGACCTCGGAGGATGTTGCTTCATGGGTGACGCTGAAGCCCCTGGGGCACTGCGAAGATGAGGAGAACTTGTGCCCTTATCAACTCACCATCCCTCCTCTGTCAATCCAGCTTCCCAGGCCTTTTAGGGAGATGGAGAAAATGGCCAAGGAGCTGCAGAACCTAAAGGAAGTGGTTCACCAGCTAAGGAGGGACTGCCAAGAATGTAAGGATATACAGAGAAGTGGACAGAAAGAATACGACGAGGAAAAGGAAAGGAGACCTCAAATTCCAAGACATAACATCAGCATCAAGGAGACACAAAGTCATATTGGAGAACAAGTGGACCGAATCTTACCTTCAATCTTACTGCAAGGAGACACATCAGAAAGTGAGGGAACTATCAAGGATGGCATGAAGAGGCTCGATCATTCTAGTTTGGAAAGTCAGGAATGGAACATTCCCCCAAGGGTTTATCCACACAAAGAGACGACAGTTGAGAGGTCTGAGACAAGCAGAGAAGTAAAAATATTTAACCCCTCACTTTACGAGGCACCTGAGGACATATCCAAGGTCAAACCTGTGCTCTCGCCTACACCTGCGGACTCAGAAAGGGAACTAAAGTCTAAGCAAAGTGAATTAGTAGAACCGTCCCTTCCTAGAAAAAAGGATTCCATACAATCCTCAACTCATGGGAAACAGCAGCCAAACATTCTCAGAGATGGACATGTAAGGAACATCAGTGGCATCCTGACGGCGAGAAGAAGAGTGCAGAATCAGAATGTGCCTGATTCGACTAAATTAAGCAGCATTTCAAGGGATGCTAACAGAAAGATAATGGATGTAAACACATCACCTGGGAACAGAAGGGTTGTAAAGTTTCCTGGAGTAGGTGGACAACTGAGGCCAAAGGGATCCTACATAAACAGTAGAGTTGTTACTAATGAAGACAGACTGAAAAACCCTGCTTTGGTGAAGATCCACAATCTACAATCCGGGGACATGACGGTCAAGCCTGAGCCAGAAGAGGCTGGATTTGCCCCAGTGAGAAGTGGCGTTATGCGGGTCAAGGAAACAAGTCCTCATATAGCAAACACCAAACCTGGTGCAATTACTGGGCCAGCCCCATCAACAGATGACCAAAACAATCAAGACATCAGTAGGGTTTCCGGGCCCAGAACAGATGATGGACATGTCCTGAAAGTTGTAAGCCAAGTAGCTAAAATTAAGGAGGAGAATTCAAGAAAACTAAACAAGACTGGGATTACAAGCCTTCCAACAAATCTGAGGAAAGAAAACCAGGATGATGTGAGTCACATAGCCACAAATAAGTCACTCTCTACTGTTATGAACCAAGCTGAACAACCAAACATGATTAAAGAAGAAAAAAAGCACATGGAACCAAGTGAAGGTCTGGTAGTTATTAGTAGTGAGGAAGAGACTATCTCCAATTTGAACAGAGAGGACTTGACTTTCTTAGGAAGACAGGTGGAAAATGAAAAATATCTAGATCCAATTACAGAAACTAGTAACAGCCAAACTGATTTCAAAATTTTGAATAAAACTGACAGCACCTTCAAAGAAAAACAAGTTTTGGAGGGAAAGACCAATCCACAATCTGGGGACATGACTGTCAAGCCTAAGCCAGAAGAGGCTGGATTTTCCCCAGCAAGGAGTGGCATTATGCAGGTCAAGGAAACAAGTCCTCGTATATCAAATACAAATCCTCGGGCAATCAGTGAACCGTCAACAGATGACCAAAACAAACAAAACAGCATTAGGCTTTCTGGTTCCAGAACAGATGATGCACATGGCTTGAAAGACGCAAGCCAAGCAACTAAAGTTAGGGAGGACAATATGAGAAAAATAAACAAGTCTGGGATTGTAAGACTTCCAACAAAACTGAGAAAAGAAAACCTAGGTGAGGTCAGTCACATAGCCACAAATAAATCAATCTCTACTGTTATGGACCCAGGTGAACAGCCAAACGTGGTCAAAGAGGAAAAAAGGCATATGGGACTGAGTGAAAGTCTGGCACTTATTAGTAGTGAGGAAGAAATTAACTCCAAAGTGGACAGAGAAGACTTGACTTTCCCAGGAAGACAGGTGGAAAATGTGAAGTATCTAAATTCAATTACAGAAACTAATAATAGACAAATTGATTCCACAACTTTGGACAATGCTGACAGCACTTTTAATAAAAGGACAGTTAATCCACTGTCTCCAGACCTTAAATATCAAATGCAGCCAGAAACGTTCACTGAAGGGGCAAATAAGCATATCGGGGCCAACTCACTAAGTGCAGGTACAATGAAGAAGGACATACCAGGACAGAAGAAAGAGAGTAAATCCACCATGCCGGACAAAGATCTGGTCAATCCCACCCTTGTCCCAACTGCACAGAGTAAATTGGCTGATAGTAGAGTGAGTACGATCAATAGTGTTCAATCACAAGTAGTAGGCCAGGGGACAAGGAGAATTTCAATAACTCCCCTCAAAGCTTCAGCTGAAGAGGAACCATTTCCGAACAGCAGGAAAAACATCAGCAAGATACATGTAGTAAGTCAAGACAACAAAAGGTATGTGATGCCAAACCCTTTAAGACACCCTGGTAGACATCCAACAACTGTGATTTCACATAGAGTCAACAAACTAAGACAACCTAATGTTATAGACAACATGTCAGTAAACAGAAGTGTTGGGGTACGTTCAAAGCTGTCAATTCCAGTCAGAAATCTCAATATTGCCAGGAAAAATGGCTCTGGAATAATAAGACCAGGCTATATAAGGAAGTCAGACTTTCAAAATGAGCCAAACACAACCAGAGGCTTCAAGACAAAGGTAAGCACAGTGACTCAATTCTCTAGTCCCACTGGCATAACAGAAGAAAAACAAACAGAAGAAATCAAACACATTCCGCAGGTGATGAGGTCAAATGTATTAGATAATAAATGGTTAAAAAACAACAGTACAGAGTCACAATCACAACCAGAGTTTCAAAATTCAAGAACTGTAGAAGATTTAGATGTGGTTCAACATAGTAAGAATCAACTTAGAGAAAACATTGAGACTGGGAGAACAGAGGATCTTAACCATCTGCAAAGTGGAGTCTCGAGTTCAGCTACTGGAGGCAAAAAAAGCAAGATTTTTAGTTTGGGAACTGATGATATCAGCAGTCGGAAACCATTTGAGGTGGACAGGATCAACAGTGAAAAGAAAGGACCAACTGCACCAATCTTAAATAAAGAGTTATCCAAGGAACCAGGAACAAATCTATTTACCACCTCGTCAGGCTCTTTTATGGACACAGACCATAAAGACAGTCCAAAAAATATTCATGAAGTGACAAATACACACATTGAAACGGCTAAAAACGATAGCTGGGAAACACCCTTAAGCTTTAAAAGTACTGGAGCAAGAAGGGAACTGGAACTTATTAAATTTAATAAAGACAGAGTGGAAGAAAACTCTGGGGAGATATTATCTAACCCAAACAGTGTGGACACTGCCCAAGGGTACAGTGGAGAGAGGTACACAGATCCAGTTGTTTTGGAAACGCTTACAAATGTTGAAGAAATTAAAGGCTCAAAGCTTTTCTCACTCAGCCCCGAGGACACTGCTGAGGGGTTCAAAGCACATGCAGTCAGTGAAGAGGTAACAGGGAGAGAGAAAGTAGAAAACAAGATCCACAGCACCTGTGACAGTGATTGTAACACTACGTCAACCCAACAGTCTACAGCCCAGAACAGGCCCCCAGTGGACTCTGGAAGAGGTGAGGAATTGTCTTGCACAATCCATGTTAATGTTTATTTTTAAGAAACAAGTTGAAGGAGTATTTACTCTTAATTCACACTGCAAAAAGCCCTCTAGAGTGTTTAGAGTATGACTGCAGTGCATGTTTATTTGACGCAAAACTTACAGCACAGTGGGATAAATCAGTTTGACTCTTTGTATAGATTATAGCCAAGGTTTTAGAAGAGTGCAAACAGGGACACATGTCCAAAATAAGTACAGGTACAATCTACCCAGATAATCCTTCCTAGGAAACAATATAATATGAACGTCTCCTTTTAACACATGTTCTGTGACCCCGCACTTTATCTTGATAGTGTGATAGGATTCCATAACAAGGATAAGTGGATATGGATTCTCATCTGAGTAGCAGATGTTGTGGTTTTACTGAAGAGGACCAGCTGTAGGCGTCTTCTTTTGTCTGATTTACCAGGATGTGGGCTTCTTTGTTGAGCTTGAGGAAAGGCTGAAAGGCAATGTCATTTTTGCAATGCATAATTAATGCAAGCAGAAGTTCAGTAACGTTCCACACCTAGTGGTAGATTTACTTCTCCGGTGACTGGAGTCACCAAAGTAAACTCTTGCAACCATGGATAAATAAAATCCAGGTGGTCCAAAGGTCTATGTGCAAAACAGGTTTTGCATATCTTTTAAACGAAACCTTAAGTGTAGTCTGTCGTATGCAGCTTTGTTGTTTGGGTCTAACAACGAAGATGGATAGAAAACAATTTCAGTGCATCATCTTGCTCTGCATTCATTTACCAATTCATACGATCCAGATTTTCAGCTGAACGTTTATTTTTTCAATTTCAACCCAATTGAATTTATTTGTATCACGCTTTCCACAATAAATATGGTTTCAAAGTAGCTTTACAAATAAAAGTGCCTTAAAGTTTTTCTAGTTGAAAGATGACAATGGCAAAGAAATGCTGCTTAAGATGTTTAAGCATGCAGATGTAGGCTGTTTATACATTGTTAATGCATTTTTCATAAACAATTTTTATTGACCACAGAAAAAGGACCTGCTGAAGACTGCGCTGATTACATGATGAAATCCCGAAGGAATGGTGTATACAGAGTAACGCCGCAGCCAAAGAGCAGCATGTTTCCTGTTTTCTGTGACATGGAGTCTTCTGGTGGGGGCTGGACTTTGATACAGCACCGCTTTGATGGAAGCACAAGTTTCAATCGCACATGGGATGAGTACAAGAATGGATTTGGTAAACTAATAGGGGAGTTTTGGCTCGGCAATGACAAGATTCACTTGTTGACAAAGGCAAAGAACATGTCATTGCGAATAGAAATTGAAGACTTTGAGGGTATCAAAGAACACGCTCATTATGACTATTTCTATGTGGCCAATGAAAGTCAACAATACCGCCTGTCCATTGGTGGTTACTCCGGTACAGCCGGTAATGCCATGCAGTTTAGTAAGAATTACGATCACGACCAGAAGCCCTTTACCACTCCGGATAGAGACAATGACCAGTATCCCTCTGGAAACTGTGGAGCCTATTACAGCTCAGGCTGGTGGTTTGACGCATGCATGTCTGCAAACTTAAATGGAAGATATTATCAATCAAAGTACAAAGGGGTACGTAATGGGATTTTTTGGGGTACGTGGCACAACATTACAATGGAATATTACCCAACCAATGATAGACAATCTTTTAAGACTGTTAAAATGATGATTAGACCTAAAAACTATGCTAAGTAATATACCTACCATTTCTAAAACTTACCAAAATTAAGCTCTCTTTTGAAGATGAACGGTAGAAAGAAAGTGCCTTAAGTATATTGATAATCTTGTGTTTACTGCTTCATTAATAGAAAATATAAGTGTGATGGCAGAACCTGAATAAACATTGATAAATAAATAAATTTCTGTATTCATGTCGGGTTTTTTTTAGCTGTACACATATGCATTAATAGAATACACATACAACTGAGCCTCTTGTGCTGCATTAAATATGCTGTATTGCATAAGACATGAAACCATGCTATTTACAGATTCAGCTATTATCTTGTGTAATGTATTTTTTTTAACTTACAAACACTAAAATGTATGTAAATCTGGGTCAATCCATGACTACGTTTACATGGATATTTGCAGAAATGTTATTTTCTATACAAACAGCTGAATTTTACCAGCTAGATAAAAGCAATTTTCTATTATTTTCACTGTACATTGTAGGAATTTTGAATTAACACCAAGTGTTATTTTCAAGCATTGTATGTATGTACACCCTAAAAAGGCAGACGACTCTTTCTAAGAGGAAATGTCAATTTCAGTTAAAAAGGAGGATCATAATTTAATTACTTAAAACAAACTAATGAATAAATTACTATATTCCTTCTAGAAATAGATATGTTGCTCACTGCTCACTTGTAACACCTTTTCTGCATGATCTTGGAAACATTTGTAAATATAATAACTGTGCTCTTATTGAACATACTTGTCAAAGAAAAATAAATGTGTGTCTTTTAATTTCAAGGATGCCGTTATTACTTTTTATTATTATTTACACACTCTGTACAAGAGAAAATTAAAATCACATTTTGTAAACATGTATTACGTAAGTTCTGCAATGCAAAACATAAGTGTATGATAAAGAAACACAAATTCATAAACGTACACCATTATTGTAGAACATATGCTTTTTACGCAAGCAAAACCATGTTGTGTTACAGTACTGGTTAAACAAACAGTGTGTATGCAGCACGTTAACAGTTATTTTTCAAACGTCCATTATGGTATGCCACTAATGATCTCAGTGTCTCACTATAATGCAATAAATATTCTGAGCAACATTTACAATCAGTCATTTCTGTCACCTGAGTGGAAACTCACCACTGAGCCAAAATACGTAACCCTCCCTGCATCACTGTGAACATGAAATGCAGGCTCTTCAGCGTAGTCACTCTTGAGCCTGAAAGAAACAAGCAATTCCTGATAAAGAGCTCAAAACAGCTGTACATTCTTATTGTCCGTTATATATATTTCCTTCTTTATGAATAGCATCTACTTTCAAGCTGATTTTATTCCTGAAGAACACAGTAAAGACTTCAGTCGGCTTTCCAAGAATACCGTTCATATGTTCAGTCTCTTCTGAAGTGGAAAACGTTGTAGCCCAGTTCGGCCATAGCTCCAATGAGCAGTGCCCAAAGAGGGATGCAAACAGAGCTCACCAAGATGTTCATTATACTCTCTAATTTGGCACAGAGCGTCAGACAAAATGCCAGTTTAAGCAGCATGGCCACGAGGTACCACACACGCTTCTTCAAGTTCTCTGCCCCGTTGCGAGGGTCGAAGCCCGGCTTGCAGCGGCCTGCCATTTTCACAATGAGCATGAGGACGAGAATAAGATCAAAGGTCCAGACAGGAAGGAAGATAAGGAACCAGTTCCATGAAATCTTCCCGTCCAGCTTCAGGACCAGCATAATAAGGAATATGAGTGTGAAGATCCATGTCAGGAGGACTCTTTGAGCAAGAGACATGTTCATTTGAAACGCTGGCCTAAGGGCACAGCATTAAGATGATCTGAAAGAGACAAAAGATTTATCATTGGAAGTATAGGGTTAAATTTACTTTCAGTCAGTGTTGTCATTATTATTAAATTAACAGTAGTATATATATAATGATAGCGTAAATGCATTAATACGTAATTAATGCTATTAGTACTAATAGATTACACAATTAATTAGTATTAATTAAAAACAACATTTTAATCAGTTTTTCCTTGGATGTTATGTTGATAATATAAGCTGTATTAACGTCAACTGCAGTGTATTTATTTACTATGAGCCGTTTGAGATTGACACTTGCATATTCATAAAGGCTTGGTTTTAATATTAGTTGAACATTAAATCATT
>JAUMHI010000074.1:8320980-8362884 GCA_032359435.1 Enteromius unitaeniatus
TACTATGAGCCGTTTGAGATTGACACTTGCATATTCATAAAGGCTTGGTTTTAATATTAGTTGAACATTAAATCATTCACTTTAATATACTGCAATAACAGATTTGTTCAAATGTGAACTGTTTCAGATACAATGAGTGCCTCTACTTTATTTTTAACTAACGTTACCCATCAAGCTCAACTTATATTTAACGTGCAAGACACACAAATGTTCGGTATGAACTATATTTATCTTTTATTTATCGTTATTTTATCTCGACTGTTCCATCCTAATACATAGTTGAAATGAAAAAGCTATTCATTAGCACAAAACTAGCATACGTTATACAGATCGGGCTGCTTTATGCGTTTATAAAAGCAAATCGACGGGAAGCATGGAAAAAACACTGACAGAAAACCTTACCGATGATGAACACAACCCAGCTGGCCTTCTAGTCAAAGGGGGAAACGATTAAAAAATGTCCCCCGTCTGATCGGTGTGTATTTGAACACTGACGTTTTCAAAACAACTTCTCTTGAAGGACCAAGTTGATGTGCCCGCAGCGCCATCTGGCGGACTGGAGGACGCGCGTTAAACAGGCAGGCAAACTCAGTTTAAAATTTTATTTCACGGTCAGATATTTATACACGTGTATTTATTTATTTAATATTGCTTTATCAGGATTGCGCAGCCGTGCACAAACGGTCAGGACCGCATGGAACCATTCTTATCTATCAAACGTATCTATAAAAGCTTTAACGGAGAGGAACATTTCTTTTAATTTTTCCATTTGTGGTGAATAAAAAATAAAGAAGCGTATATGGCATTAGAACAACACAAGGGTGAGTACATGATGATTTAATTTTGGATTAAACAATTTTTCGCTGGTATGTCCATCTGGTAGCTAAAATGTTTTGTCAGCTTTTAATCTCATTTTTCTTTTAAAAAAGAAAAGGAAAAACAGGATCAAGCAGGAGAGTGATAAAACACATTTCAAACCAATTTTAAAAATGTTAAAAATATGATCCAAAAACGCTCCTGACGTCTGTATTCAGCCTCAAGATGGCGCTGTTTCCTTATTTTGAGCCGGTGAACAACTAGCTCGCGAAGAACTCCTGATAGTGAAGCTCTAAACAATAAACTGCCGTTAAAAGAATAAAATGATCCCAATATTTTGCTTCAGTTTTCCTACATTTACACATCTACAAAGCAACATTGGTCATTTTCCTTGCACTTTAATTGCTATGAAAGTACCCAAGTTTCTCACCCTCAAGATGAAAGAAAACGTGAGCTAATGAGATAACCATCAGAATCCACTAATTTGCAATATACTATTACAATGACCTGTTTTCTAAAAGTAGCCTTTAGGGTCCAGACAAGAAGGTGCAGGGTGCATGGATAGCACACAAAAAGCTGCATCCATACTGAATCAGTTAATGAGCTTATTACCCTTTGCAAATGTCCTGTTGTGGTTGCCATTACTGAGGCCTTAAGGGGGTGTCAGAACAAAAGCCAGGTAATAATACAGCGGCTTCTATGCTCCGTGTTGCTTATCAGTGAAACCACACAACTGCAAGCTGCCTTGAGGCCCAGAGCTGAGGACGCCGTTTTAATTGGGTCAGTCTGATTCTGTAGCCTGTTGCCACCACATGAGTGAATAGAGAGCTTTTTATGAGGATGCACAAGGTGTTTCAGACTGCGCGCACACACCTGGAAAGGTCTGCTGCTCCATTAGGAAGATTTACCTTGCAAAACAGTCTTTATGTATATATAGCACATAGTAGTCAGTGTCGGTAGTGATGCATTATTAGTCACACAACTTACGTAAACAGATTTAACACATCATCTTTTAAATGAGTTACTTCTAGAGTTTTTTCTATGTATTGATTTTTTTTACTTTATGTGCTCTGTGTAAACATTATGGTTACTGTAGTTCTACGCTAAATGTCACTTGCACAAAAACAGATTTAGTATCCCTTAGAGTGAATAAAAACTGTATAATGCAAACTCAGAATACGACACAAACCAGCAATAATCAAATGTTAGGCTAAATAACACAAATATCTGTCATGTACTTAATCACTTTTTATTAATTCATGTCTTTGCTGCTGACCTTTCATAATCTAATTATACCTACAATAATAAGCAAATATGTCTTTAGATGAGATTGCATTTGTGTTTCTTTTTGTTTGTTTGTTTCTGAAGAGAGAAAAATGAGATGAGAAAACGCATCAAATAATTAAAACGCAATTAGTTAGGGAGTAACACAATGCATTACCAAAATTAACATTTCATAAAACTGATCATATACAGTATTAACAACAGAGAAAACCAGGTACACTAGGTACACACTGATTTAGTATTTACCCTGACTATAGATTCAGTGTAAATGAGAAAATTAAGTTCATTCCTTTCTCAAATAACGGCATAATAGATTTGCTCATGAAATATTTTTTATTATCACTGCTAAAAACAAGTTGTTGCCGCTTTATATTTTTGTGGAAACCATGATAAGTTTTCCATATTTTTTCACGAATAGAAAGTTGAATGCAAAATGCAATACTGTTACTTTGGTTATTTTAATGCATCCTTGCTGAAGTGTTATTAGTAGTATTTAATAGTAATATCACAGTTTCCACAAAACTATTCAGCAGTCTTACCTGAACCGTTATTATTTTAAAATGCCATCATACAGAAACACTGAGGACTGAGAAAAGATTATCCTTATCTTGCCTTTGCATAATTTGTTCCTTTAGTCTAACATTTTTTTGCATTGAATATGAATATTTTAAATTAAGGTAAAGAAGAGTCCTTTTTATTCCCGTGCCAAGCACAGCTGCACAGTAGATATTAAAAATATTCCCTGTAGTACTGTGTCCCTGTGCCTCACATAACTCAGCTTTGTGGCTTTGTCTATTTTTGAGCATATTTTGGTGACAAATATATATATATATATATATATATATAATAAAAGCAATTTGGCATTCTAACCTGAACATATGGCATGCCAAAATTCTACGAAATAGGAATTTAAAGGGACAGTTCACCTCAAAATAAAAATCTTTTATTTACTCACCCTCCCCTCATGTCGCTCCAAACCTGTATGATTCAAATTCTTCTGTGAAAAACTATATATATATTGCAAAGTGAACAAGCTGTTCTTTTTTTATATATAACGAAAGTGAATAGGGCCTACGGCTGTCCAAGTTCCCGTCCATCTTAATTTTACTTACTTTTTTTTTTTTAATTTAAAGGGACACTTCACCTAAAAGCAAATAAATCAGTTATTAATTACTCATTCTTGTTCTAAATCAATGGAACACAAATTGAGATATTTTTTGATGAAATACGAGAGCTTTGTGAACCTCAGACAGCAATGCAACTGACATGTTCAAGGCCCAGAAAGCTAGTAAAGACATCATTAAAAAAGTCCATGTGCAACCAGTGGTTTAACTGTACATTTTATGCTCAAAGACGAAAAAAAAAATCACGACCTTATTTAACTGTTTCTTATCTCCGAGTTCCGAGTTGACTTGAATGCAACATAAGCCCATTTAAACATAAAAAACACATGAAGCACTGCATGCCAGTACAAAACATCTTCATGCAAAAGATATGCAGTTCAGCTTGCATTTACATCAACATCCAAAGCGCACATCTCTGTGATTCTGTAAGGTAAATTCAATTTGGGGCTTCAATTTCCTCTTGTGGGTATGTAATGTGGTTGTCATGTTCAATGAGAAATTGCTTCACCTCTGAAGAGCTCTGTGGGAACTGAAATGGGCTGCTATGACATGCTCGTTCCCCGTGTCCTTCCAGAGAAGATTAAAAGCTTGATATCGAAATCATGCTTCGTCACCAATGCAAGACATCTTATTTACTCCGAACAGGAAGCGAATGCAGAGTGTCAGACGTGAAAAACACGTTTCTGTCGTACACAGGCACGCACCGTTTCAAATCAAGGATCTTCCGGCCCCGCTTGGCTGCGGCTCCATTATCTCCAGTTCCTGCAGTATCCTAAGATTTAAGCCTATTCCCCGACATACTTTAGCCCTAGGGCTGTCGGTGTTGATTTATGTTTGACAGCCATTGAACTCATCACAGCCTTGTGCGAATATCCGTATTGACCTGTGGCCACTCACATTAAATCCTATCGAGTTTTGTTCGACCCCCTCGAGGAAGCCTGTCAGAGCAATCAGAAAATTCATAGCTATAGCATTTAAGCGCAAATCTATCTTAGGCAGAGTGAGATCAATATAAAATTGCAGCCATTTGTGCTTTCACATCGGATTTGTGCATATGAAAATACTTCATCCACAGAATGGATGTGCCAGATATGACATTGGAAGAACACAAGCAAAAGCTTCATTAGACGTGAATGTGTTGGCGTTAAATGAAAGTTGTAAATAGCTGCCTGACCCCTCCAATAATGAGTTTATGTGTGTTTAAATTAACAGTGCACCCCAAAATAGACAAAATAGAAATTTACTCACCTCCAATTCAGTTTATGAATGATTAATACATGATATAACGTTTTTAATACTGTATCCTAAATTGTGGATAATTAAGCTATATATCATATGCTGAAGTACATTTCCGGAGTGTTAAAGATTAAAAAAATAACAAGAACCGTACAGAACCGAAAACCGTGACCGTAAAACCGTGATACAAACCGAACCGTGGGTTTTGTGAACCATGCCACCCCTAATCACAATACTTCAGACTTAATCCACGTGATGCCAGTTCATCATCTAAAATCTGCATTTTACATTTTACTTTCACATCTGCACTCTCATTCTGACGGCACCCATTCACTGTAGAGGATACTTTCAACGCTCACAACAGTTGTTAGCTTATTAGTCTTAAATCTTAAGATAACCAATTAAAAAGTAACCTTTAATATAAATATGTATTTGGATAAGTAATAGGGATATACCTACCTCCCGATTCGGTACTATCGCGATACTTGGGTGCCGATACGACATGCATTGCGATTTTTGTTTTTTGTTTTGTTTTTTTTTACAAATTCGAAAGTTTACAGACAATAGTTCCTCTGCATTATTGCCGTTTGACTTTTACTGATGAAGCGCGATGGATGGAAGCACACACTGTCAACGTGCATGTTCGCGATTTATGAGAGAATCAATTTTTTCTCCCAACTTTAAAAAGTAACATATTATAAGACATACATGTTTTATTAAATATAGAAGAATTTATGAACAAAACTAAAAAAAGGGTATTTTTCTACCACCGGACCACAGCGTTTTAAAACGTGGTGTTTATAGCACTTTTTGTAATACTAATGCAATACAACTATTATAATTTACTTAATTTAGTATAATACATATTTATATTAAAAACAACTGGTTCACTAAGATGGGTTATAGCGATTAGGTGTTTTATAAACTCTCTCTCTCTCTCTCTCTCTGTGTGTGTGTGTGTGGTTTTTATAGGTTTTATAGGATTTATATACATATATATATATATAGATACTGACCTATATATAAAAAAACCTATATATATAGATACTAACCTATACACCACTGACCTTTTAAAAATAAGTAATTTGGCAGATAACAACTGTATGACTATATGATTTATTAATAAAATTTAAAAAGAGTATAATAGAGTACAATCATCTGAATTGACATCAACCTGACAAAAGGGTCAAGAATATGCACTACTGACAATAATCGCCTTCAACCAGAAAGTCTGATTTGGCCCACAAGGATTTAACAAGAACACCTCTATAGTCCATGACACTTGATTTACATTTACTGTACATGAGTGTTGACACGGTTGTATAGTTGTCCTTGATTTCAGTCATCATAACCGTCCTCTGTTGCTCCATCCCATTTTAACAGCGGCCTTCGTTCTGGAGGGACAGACGGCTCGATCCGCTGCCACCGACTGGGCGGCCAGATGATGTGAGACGCCCGGCCGTGAACGAGACCTAGAGAAACCTGTGGAGATTACAATCATCAAGCTTGTAAACTACCACGAAACCATCTATAAAGTCAAACAAACCGGTCTATTTCTTAAGGAGAAAGTAGCTTTTGATAGACTGTCGTTTAACAAAGAGCAACTAGAACAAGAATTACATGCTCTCCTCGTTTAGTGAATACAAAGCAATATATCTCTAGCTAGATGAGAAAAAGACCTCATTGCTTTTTATAGCCAGGAGGACACGGAAGAGAATCCAACAAGCTCCCAAAAATCCTGATTTGGAGGCTTCTGTAAATATCTGCGAGGTTTGGAGGGACTTAAAGGGGTGATAATGTACTCACCTGTAGAGGAAGATAAAGACTTTACAAATCTTTGGGATTAACAGCATGACAAGACCGTGATATGAGTCTGAAGTACAATAGAGAAGCTCTGAGAAGAACCATACTGGGTCCATTTATCTTCACTGATATGCTATTACAGTTATCGTTAATATTTTAAGGGTAGATTTCATCATAATGAAAAAAAACATTTATTAAATAACATTAAATAAATGTTATTTTTATTGTATTTTGATATGTCTTTATATATATATATATATATATATATATATATATATTTATATGTAGTTTTAGTTAAAAAATAATAACCCCTGTTTCAATTTTTAAGACTCTTTAAGGGTCTCTTTAAGGTTTTGTCCATACATTAAAAGTTAATGGGGACCAAAACTACATTTTGTTTGTCATACAGGTTAATAATGATGTACGGAAGATGTTCTGAACTGAATGAGTTAAATGGTCACAGAATTCTCATTTTTGGCTGAACTATCCCTTTAAGCCCACAAATTGGATGTCTGAGTCGAATCCGTGTGACATTTTGCAGTGTTTTGTAGGCAAAATAAACACGGTCTCAGACAGTCAGGATTTGGTGACCTGACTTTCAATCAGCGCTTTGGAGACTTGTCCAAATATTTTGAAAAACAACATTATAAGCCTTTGCAGCATTAAATATCAATCTAAATTCTCAGAAAGATTTAAAATGTTGCCTTGAAAAGGACATTAAGCAAAAAAAATACACACCATACACGCACGTAAACACACATCTTGCTGCATAATACATCAAGTCAAGGTAACGGTGCAGTCTGTACTGACAAAAGTGAAAGCAATTGCCTGAAACATCCAGCGAGAATATTTGCTTGGTGATATATGACCTGATGATTTTTCGCCAAATATATCTCACACCCCTCCTTTGCGTTTTCCGGCCTGGTCTCTGGAGAAAACCGAAAGCGTTTTGGGTAATAGATGTGAAACAATAATAAAAGAGAACTAGGAAGTATGTGGTTCAGTGTGAAACATATTCACTTGCTTCCTGACAAGAAACATCATTAAAAATCTGCCTGAGGAAACCAGAACCATCAAAACTGAAGGAGTCAGTGACTAAACGGACAGGACGATTTGTTTTTCTATCTCAGTCCAAGTAAGCAAATCCAAACATTTGAAAACACTTCAAGGGCGAATCTGAGCAGCAGACCTTGACGTATTGTGACTGATTGTAGCGAGTCGTGTCACAGTCAGAGTTGAGATGGGAGGAAGAATCACTGCTGTGTTTAATAATGTATCTGAAGAGCCGTGCGCCAAAGAAGCTTCTTCAAAGAACCAATAATACCTCAATCTCTATACATTACAGACGGGGGCATTCGAGCGCATCAAGGCTGTTAACAATGTCCCCAGAAACTGCGATCTTTGTCTGTGTTTGTTGAATTTTTTATAAACAAGTCTATTTGTGGCGAAATCTGCCTATGGTGGTGACTTCCAGAAAAGATCCTTTGAAACTGCAGCTTGAAAGAAGTTTCCATCGGTCACCTGTGAGATGGAACACCATCTAGTGACACCCCTGAGAAAATGACTGGATACTGAATACTGTAGTTATATGGAAAATAACAAATGGCTTTTTATTTTGCTACTTCACTTGCTTTTGTTGAATTTAGTGCATGCTTGTTGAAGCATTAATTTCTTCCAAAAACCAATTTTAATAATAATTGTAATAAAATAAAAAATGTTAATGTTATTTCTTAAGTCTTATTGGATATGTAACGTGAATAAAAAAACTATACATTTAAAGTATCAGGCTAAAAGTTTCAATTTAAATAAACTTTTTTTTAAATATATATATATATATATTTTTTTTTTTTTTTTTTTTTTTCCCAATTTCAAAAATTCTCTAAATGCCTAATAATATCAGTTATACAAAATAATAATTTTGGAAACAATTGAAAAAAAACGAATAACTAAAAAAAATGTTAAAATCTACAAAATAAAATCATCCACTTTTCTCAAAATGTTTAAAATACTGAAATGTTTTTTGATGAAAAAATAAAAGAACATGAGTGATGCAAAACCTGCCGGCATGATTCTATGGTGCAGTTGCTTGTTGCTATGGTGTTGCTATGCTAAAGTTGCTCAAGTGTTTGTTAGTTAATTCCTAAGTCTCTAAGTGTGTTAGTACTGTACTGAATTTGTCCATCAATTAATTAATTACCGGTCCAAATGTGTTGCTGTCGAAACTGTGTCCGTGATGGTCCCCCTCGAGCCACAGATGTCCATCTGGAACTCTTACATAACGGTTTTTATATCCCAGCGTTCTGATAACAGAAAAAAAAATAATGCGTTAATGGATTCTGGCTGCTTAATGCAGCAAAACACCAGGCTATTTTTCATTTCCCGCTGTTTATGTTACAGTTGACCAGCAACGTGTTCGCCAATCCTGCATTTGGCTCTTGGCCTGCTCTCTAAATCTAAGATCAATAATTAATGTTCACACAGCTGCTGCAGTCTTTGTTTTATATTTAAGATGACTTTCTGACACAGCAATAGCTCATATCCATTGCAGGCGTTGCTGGGAGCGCTTTAGAGCGAGAGCGTGAGGGAATTTTTTTTATTTTTAATGCCAGTTTTTCTTCATCAGCCATCGCAGAACAAAATTAACTTCCGCTTCATATGAATCATCTGGAATTAAAAATAAAAAAATCAAACTCCAGAAGTCATCAGGCCTGGGATTTCCTCGACCGAATCCCAAGATCACCCTGAGATGTAATGCTTTTGGCTGTGAATGGTCTGATGAGACATTAATGTTTAATGACACTCACGGCTAAATGGTGCATTTGTGCGATACAAGCATTTAAAGAGGACAGAGCCTGAATTGGCGCGTTTAATACACTCAAACTGATCCTTCGAGTGCTGCTACAAAGGCCTGTTAGCCTGAGTAAACCCTTTACAGACAACAAACACATTTTCTGCCATTAGAACCCAAGAATCAGTCATAATACCGACAAACGTCATTCACAAGTTAATTTGGGACAAACTTACTTGATGAAGTCCCCCTCGACCCCAATGACCCGTTTGATGATCTTCTGCTGAGGGTCCTTCGGGCTCCTGCAGAAGGAGTGAGCAGATATGAGATGGTACGACTACAACATTTGCATACTGATGACAGAAGTGTTCCTGGTTTATTTGAGGATGCTGCTGAGCTCAGTGGATTATGGGGCATTAGGGACAGTTTTCAGAGACCAGATGGGTCTTATCTGCTGGAGTAAGTCAAGAAAAGACTCTTAAGAAATGTCAAAACTCTTGATTTTCAGGGCGCAATATTATTAGATCGTATTTCACTTGATTCACTTAGTGTACTCATTTGGGACAAAGCCGAAAGTTTCAGATGTATGAAAAGGAAAATGCTTCTTGAATGTTATATGTGACCCTTGTCAACAAAACTAGTCACAAGGGTCACATTTTTTTAAATTAAGACTTATAAATCATCTGAAAACTGAATAAATAAGCTTTACATTGATATATGGTTTGTTAGGGTAGAACAGCATTTGGTTGAGATTTAACAAAACAAAACGCACTGTAAATCATAAAATTGCAACTTTATTTCTCATACCTTCATGTGTCATGTGACTTTACATCTATCTTCCATCTGTTATTGATTATTATAAGGTCACTGAAAATCAGTGTTGACCAAGTATTACAATGAAAACTAAATAAATATTAGAAAAACACACTATTGGACAAACAATTTAGAAGAAAACTTGTTTTAAAATGAGAAATATTGTCTTGGCAACTGCAGTAACTGAAATACAATATAACTATTAATATAACTATTTAAGATAAAAAAAAAAATATATAAACTGAAATAAACATTTTATTTAAATATAAATCTAAATGGAAAAATGGTGTAACAACTGAAAATATAAAAAATAAAAACTAATCTGAAATATTTTTATATGTTAAGATATAAATAATACCAAAATAACACTGTTTAAATCCATATGATATTATAAATGCACAGTGCTCATTTTAATATTCCTGAAAATGGCACAAAGCACAATTTATTGCTGAAGAATACAATTCCTTTTTCACGAGTTATAATTACTTACATGCCTTCTTCAGGCCTGGCAATCCCAAGCTCCCTAATATTTTTCTCTTATAGTGAAACCGATCCCACACAGCTTTTATTTTGAGGTCAGGTCTCACTTGTAGTGTCTGAAGTGTTTGTTCCATCAGTTTTGACCTGATCCCTCACATCATTACCCACAATGACCCTGACCGAACCGCAGCCTTGTCTTCCAGGAGCCTGCAAACTTCTCATCCCATCCACGTCTGAAACTTTCTGCCACTGGCTGCCACTCTGTGCTTTATGGAATTTCATGTACAGTAATCTTTTCTGCTTGTTGCCTTTCCGCAAGAGCGCTTTCTCAGCTGCAACACATGCTGTAAGGCTTCTTATAAGATGACTTCTCACGGTTGAAGTGTGTACTTTGGTGCCAAACGTCTCTGAAATGCTGAGCAAGCACTTTGTTGAGAAATTGCCTACTTTCTTTGTGAGAGTCTTAACACCATGTCTTAAAACATCTAGGCACCTAAGAACAAAATCTGTTCCTATAGACATTTGTAGGACATTTTGTGTTATCTTTTATTGAATAAAGTTTATATGCATTTGCTCTAGTTTTTAATTACTGTTCAATGAGGTTCCAAAAGTCTGAGAGCACTCTTGACAAAACTTTTCTGTTTTAAAATTAATTTTTTTAAAATCAAATTTCTGATTAAAAAAAGAAAATTCAATGAACGCTTCACTTCAAGCTTCCTGTCAGAACCTATGCAAAGTTAAATCTTCAAACAGCTCTAGCACAGCCTCCATCCTTCACACACACACACCTCTTCTGCAACAGCTCTGACGCTCAGCCTGATTTGTGATTTTCATTAATTCTGCAGGCCTGAATGTTGTTGGTGTGTATCTCAAGTGTTACATACGGCATGCTGGGAGAATATATTCTGATTTGCCATGTAGGATTTAGCAGTAAACGCAGGAGCCTGGTTAAGTGTGAGTTAAGAAAGACTTTTCTTAAGACTTGAAAATATCGATTATATCTCACAAGAACTGTTGGTCAGACTGGAAAATTATGCAAAAAATAAATGGCTCAATAAATGTTTTGAATACATTTACAATTAGTCCAGTGGTCTTCAACTGGTGGGTGCATACATATGACCCTGGACCACAAAACCAGTCATAAGCAGCATGAGTATATTTGCAGCAATAGCCAAAAAACCAACATTGTATTTTTTTTTAATGCCAAAAATCCTTAGGATATTAAGTAAAGATCATGTTCCATTAAGATATTTTGTAAAATATCAAAATTTAATTTTGCTAATTACTAGCAGTAATATACAATGCTAAGGCCTTTATTCGGAAAAAATTATAGGCGATATTATCAATATTTATGTTTGTTTTTTAAACACCCTCAGATTTTCAAATAGCTGTATCTTGGCCAGATATTGTCCTAATAAAACATATCAATGGAAAGCTTACTTATTTGGCTTTCAAATTATGCAAAAATCTCAATTTCACAAAATTGATCCTAGTTGTGGTCCAAGGTCATGCACGCACATGCACACACACACACACACACACATATATATGTATACATAGGAATCCTAAAACATGCATTGCAGTGTGCACTGCAGTACTCTTAAATTATAAACATATATATATATATATATATATATATATATATGTGTCCATGTGACATCAGTGCTTCAGCCGTATTGTTATGAAGCTAAAACATTTTCTGCAATAAAAAAAAAACTTTATTCAACAATAGTGACTAAGTCTTTATTTGTTCTGAAGATGGGCGAAGGCCTTACAAGTTTGATACAAAAATATAGTGAGTAATTATTGATACAAGTTTTAACTTTTAAGTGAACTATCCCTTTAAAGTTGTACCAATCTTACATTTTTAAAATGGTAGGCTACTACTTGCAGTGTATTGTCTACATTCATAAATGTCAGCGTTACAGAGTTTTGTGATACATAACCAATTAATGTTCAAAGTAAAATCTGAGCAAAAGCGCTGCTCTAGTCGTCAGCATCCGAATATTCAAATAGAGTATCTTTATCAGAGTCGTAGCTCACGGGCAGAAAACTACAAATAGAAGTTAAGTCGATGAGGCAAAGATAGTGAGAAAGTGGGAGGGAAGAGAGCGATGTAATAGCCCCACCCACTTTCTAGCTTATATATGTATGAGGGAGCCCTCGCTTGACTGACAGCTCGGCTCGACCAATCAGCTCGCAGCGAACGCCGGGCAGAATTTGCCTGTCCCTGGGGAGACTGTGGAGGAAGCGAGTATCACAGACAGCTGGATAGATGCGCGCTTCTCCGGTCTTCATTCCGCTTTGCGCTCAGCATCTTTTCCGATACAGCCTTATAGAGAAAGACTCCACATCTCCCACACGCTCAAATAAAGCTACAATTCATTTGGATCTACATCTCTATAATTACCTCGCAAGTCTGAAGCTCGATCCAGCGATTGAGAGGAAAGGAATATATTATGCGCTTCAAACAAGGAATCTCATTCTCTCCGGTAAGCGCGGCTCTCTCACGCTCGCATGACTCATGAGCATCCTGTGTGATTGGGGGGGGCCAGTGCAGAGGGGTTACTGTATGGGATCAATTAATGGAATCACTTCTAAATGTATATATATATGATCTTCCGTTTTAATAACTACAATGTTTTTTGCGTACAATGCGTACGAAATGTCGTAATCTCGCGCAGAGACTCTACAGGTATCATTCAGAGTATAACTGGGAATCCAATAATGTGATGGATAAAGAGGAAATTATTGATTTATGGCTTCCCAAGTTACTGCAAGGGATTTTAGGGATTTGAATTTGATTAATACATAACTATTATAAGGTATTCTAGCACCAATTTAAGAATATTTTAATATAATTCTGAAAGCTTAGTAAAAGTTATCAATATGCTTGCACAGTGAATGTTGCATTATCAAGAATTGAGAATTTAGACAGCAGCTTTTGGCTAAACTGTAGGCTATTATTCTCATACTCATACACAATTAGCTTTGTTCATGCACAATCAACCCTCATAAAATGGACTTGTAATCCTTTCTGTATCACTGTGTGTAAAATTTGTGGCCGTTAGACGCTTTGAAGTACTACAGTGAAATATTTTACGCCGCAGCTCATACAGCACCTCACTTTAACAGACGTCATTCAGTTTTGGTTTCAAGATGTAGTATAGGCTATTTATTCTTCACAATAAAATTCGAAAACATGCCATCTACAAACTAGATACAGGTTGTGTTTGCTTCCTATGTCAGATGGTTGTAATGCGGCAGTATAAAACAAACCGCCTCGAGTTTCCTCAGCATAGTTCTGGAATAGGACACTTAAAGATCTTATTTTATTGTTGTATAATAAAAACATTTGTCCTTTCTAATGGTATGTGATCACAAAGTTTGTGTTTTTTTGTTTGGAATCAAACTGCAATAGGTTAATGGAAGACAAAAAGATCCCAAAATGTGTATTTTGTTTTAAGCACCACTGAGTTATTGTACTTGCCTCTGCCTCATGTGTATGAACAAGGTGTAGATGGGAGCGTAGAGATGAGGGAGAGAAATCAATAGGGACAACAGAAGGAAAAAATGCCAACATGTCTTGAGACGGGGCTGAAGAATATGCCACAGAAATAGCTGATATATCTATAGGGATTCTGTCAGCAGTGCTGAAGCGTAATTAATTGCTGTCGTGCGGTGTGTTCGCCAGCAGTGCGGAGCAGGTGAGAGCTGTAGGACTATATAACACACACACACTGACGGTGCCCGTGTCAGCGTAGTATCTTAGCTAATTATACTTCACACCAGGCGTTTGAAGTGACACCATGTAGTGTGACAGGAAACAATGCTGATATATTACAGCACACGGGGGAAAACACATTCATGTAGTCAAGCTCATAACTCATGAAGTAAACTCGGTTATCTTGTAGAGTTTGTGAAGAGAATAGAATCAAAGAACAGAATACAATACCGTGAACAAAACTGAACGGAATGGAATAAACAGGATGGAACAGAATAAAGAGCAGGAAACAGAACTGAATACAGAAATATAATAAATAAAATAGTAACATACTAGTGAATAAACTGAATAAAAAAAAACTGAACAAAAGAGTAGAACACAATAGAATATTGAAAGCAAAATGGAACATAATGGGTTAAAACAGAACATAAATGAAATCAGAATAGAATAGAATATAGAAAAATAAAACAGAAATGTGCATACGGAACAGAAAACACAATAGAACTGAATTATCAGAATAAGATAGAATTATACACCACATAACAGAATAGGCCATATTAGAAAAGAGCAGAAAATTAGAACTGAGTAGAGTAGAATATAATGGCACAGATAAAATTGAACAGAATGTGATAGAATAGAAGAAAACAAAAAAATATTCAAAAAATTTAGCAAAGCAAAGTTAGCAAATACACAGAATAAAATAGAAAAACAGAACAACTGTAGAATATATTAAAAACAGAATACAAAAAACAAAAAACACCAGAATAAAATTTGATTGAAAAAGCAAAAATAGAGTAAAACAGAACTGGGAAGAACAAAATGTAGCGTGACGCAGTATAGAAATACAATAGAGCTGAAAAGAATGAAATAGAAAAATTCTTAATGAAACAGAACAGAATACAATAAATGATCAAATCAAAATAGAACAAAATATATTGAAAACAATGACCTAGAACTGAATCGAATAAAGTAGAAAACAGAGCAGAACAGAGACGAATTGAACACAGCAAACAAAATAGAACAAAGCAGAAAATAGAAACGTTCAGATTATGAAACACAACAGAGCATCGGAGAACCACTGCCTCCGATGATCTCTACAGAGAAACAGCCTAGAACTGAACAGAAATAGACAAAAGCAGAAAATAACAGAACTGAGTAGAACAGAATGGGATACAGAGAACATTACAAAATAGAAAAACTGTTTTCTGAATCTCAAGCAGGTATATCCTCGTGATTAGTAATTTTACATGTGAGTGGTGTTAAAAGTCAACTTATAGAGATGATTAACTTCAATTCAGAGCAAAAGAACATTTCAGCTACAGAATCTGCAAATGAATTAAAACCAAAGCAGAAGGCGAAATAAAATAAAAAACTATTTCAAAAAAATGTTGAAGCCAAACTAGAAGTGAACCTGAAACCACGCAGGCAGACCCAACATGGTCAAGGGCTAATCGTTTAATCCATTAACTTCAGCGTCATAAGAGTCTGCCGCTGCTGAATCACTCCAGCTTTCAGTCACTGCTCGGTATGAAACCAAACCTGAACAGCCCTCAGATCCACTCCATTCCCTAAACGCAAACCAGAGGGGAAGGCGTTTCACAGACTGCGTTACGCCATCGTAATGTGACGAGGTGTCACCTCCAATTCGTGATGCCACCCCCCCACACGCTTCAGAGTGCTGCCCCGCTGCCGAAGTACGGCCAGATTTCTACCTTCTGAATAAAACATTGTACAGCAGGGCCACTTTATGTGGTGTCTGTAGCATTAGATGAGTGGATGGAAAAGAGAGAGAGTGTGTGCGTGTGTGTTAGTTTCATGAGTACTTTCTCTAAAGGAGGCTTCCCATAAATATTTCAGTTAAAGTGGTTGGACTCTTGACTCTAAGAAAGAAGAGGTTGTCAACAAAAAGTTGTGATTAATGAAGATAGACAGAGGAATTGCTGTTGCTACTGTTCAGACAAAACACACAACAAACTTCCGCTGAAAACTTGCTTGGAAAATACTAGAAGTGCTAAACGCTAACAACAGCTTTGACAGATATCCCCAAGCCAATAACCACATACTTCATGTTTAAAATATGGTGGGATTTTGGAGATTTTATTGCGGGAATGCCAACATTACATTCAGCTTTGGCTTCTTTTAGAACAGTATATTTGTACAAAATAATTGTATAAAAATGTGAAAAAATATTTATTTAAAAAAAAAATAAAAAAAATAGTGCTTTCAAACAATTAACCATGATTAATGGTTCCGAAGTAAAAGTTTTTGTTTGTGTATATATATATATATATATATATCAAACAGTAAAAAATGTAGGTAATGACAGAAAATGACAGAAGCACACACAACCACATTTCTAAACATTTAGAAAAGACAGAAGCACCCAATTACATTTCTTAAACAAAGTAAAATTAGAAAACTAAAACAATTCAAAATAAGAATAAATACTAAGATATTATATACTGTAAATAAAACTGAATTGTTGAATCAAATGAGCAGCAAGAGATGTACTAAATATACGTTAGATTTTAATATGTTACATTTTCAATAACAAGTTCAATAAATGTTTCACACAAGCAAAATTAAAGTGAATAAACATAAATAGATAAATGCATTAATTAAATGAATTTATTAAACATTTTCAAAAACTAATTTAATTGGAAAAAAGCTCAAATTTGATATTACATACTCTTTTTGCTTTCTGAATACATCTAAAATTATTACTGAAAGACGAAATGTAAGGTTTCTTTCAAGATTGTAACATATTTCAGTATTCTAATGATGAGTAGGAAAAGGACACAAATTAATACGAAGTATGTCAAAATAATACAATGTAAAAGTTTCCCAAATAATAAATATTACAATACTTTTTGATTAAGACATTTTGACGTTCAAAAGTTCAAATCAAGGCTCTGCTTGACATATGGTCTGACAAGCAGATCTATACTCCCAGCAGTACACCATATTAAAATCATGTCATAATAGTGTTCAAGTTACATTTTATTTATCTCTCCAGATACTGTGCATCTGTGTGCATGTGTCGACCCGTGATGATGCAGTGAACTGATCCCAGAAATAATCGGTCCCTTTGACCCTTTCCAGCGTTCAGCTATAGAAGCACTCTCTACTATTTCAAAGCCCTGTTTCACATAATGAAGTGAGCACAACACTCATGAATGCAGCTGAGGGCTCTCTTAGTTAAGAAGGACACATACATGAACAAATCAAATTAGCGTGTGTGGGCATCTTTAGCTCTTAACAGAAAATAGATGGAAATGGGAAAGATGGAGAGAGTGAGCGATATGTGTCCTTGTGCGTGTATCAATACGTGTTCACACTTGTTTTCAGCTCAGTGCATCCATGTTGTACTTGTCATAGCAACAAAGAGCATGTTCTCTGCAGATAATGACAGTTTATTATCTGTTTAATAAATGAGGTATTTGAGAAAAACAGCTTTTGAAGCTGATTTAAATCATGAGACAAATTTGCAGCTAAAGTCAAAGTGAAAACGTTAAAGTATCAAACAATTATATATAAAAATGTATAATAGTAATTATATTATAATATATATCATATTAGTTTCATCCACTAATATGAAATATTTAATTAAGTATATATAATTATTTATAATAAGTTTACACATACACACATTGAAACTAATATATATCAAAATTCCATAAATTCAAATTAAGAAATATTTTTTATTGTATTAATTTGACATTTATATTTAGGAATATATTTAATTGCTACACACACACAAATATATATATATATATATATATA
Source organism: Enteromius unitaeniatus (assembly GCA_032359435.1). Classification (NCBI taxonomy): domain Eukaryota; kingdom Metazoa; phylum Chordata; class Actinopteri; order Cypriniformes; family Cyprinidae; genus Enteromius; species Enteromius unitaeniatus. The sequence continues at coordinate 8,338,832 of JAUMHI010000074.1, forward strand.
TATATATATATACACGCACACATACATACACACACTTAAACAAAATGTTATTAAGATATATTTTTGTTTTAAGAACATAAATGTTAAATGTTTCAATTTATTTAATAGAGATATTTAAATTTTTTTTAAAAACATTTTTATTTATATATATAAATATATATATATATAAATATTATTTATATATAAATATATATATGTATATATATATAACCCTGATATCTACAAACAGTAAATAAATAAAAACATTTAAAAACGCATCTATGCAGAATCGAAGTGTGTCTTTTTTTATTTTATGAACACTGTCTATATTGTCTATAAATATAATACTGTACTGTACTGTAGGAGAGCACATCTGTGCACATAAAATGTAACACAAATGTAAACAGTGATTTTTCTGTTATTTTCTACTAACTGCTCGTTGAAAACCCCTGTTTTTAGTTAGTCACTCCTCAACATGGCAACACACCACCTAATTTTCATACATCAGACAGTAAGCAGCTTCTGAAATAAGTTTACAACCTCATAATTTGTGCGGTCGTTGGGATGAATAGTGATCTTTGCAAAATCCTGGCAAAAAAAGCAGACTACAGGACCAAACAGATGGCTATGCAAGGAGAAAGGAGAAAAAAATGCTCCCACCTGCTTGTGTTGACTCGCTGCCATAGTCAGACTAACATAAGCACACTGTCCTACAGGAGTTCTTTTGCAAACCTGCTGCTATAGTGATACTGACAGCTTCATCTAGCACAGGCAAGCGGCTTTGTGCTTTCTGTCCTCAAGGTTGCAAGCCAATCATAATTTCAGCATATGGAGTAAGCTCTAGCAAACACACTGAGATTTTCTATGTTAGCACCCAAATTTATATATTTATATTAGGGCTGTCAAACTATATCATAAACCTTATCACAAGCCTCACAGTGCACAGCAATCCATTTTGCATTTTTTTAATCAATCTGTCCCAGTGCTGTATTTTAAAGACACCCTGTCAATTTGATTAAAAACTGATTTATATTAAACAGTGTGTTGAAAAACACAGAACACATCACTATATGAAAGGTAAAAGAGCAACTTACTGGGTTGTGCACTGTGTAATGCATTTAAATATAGTTTTAGTCAACCATACAATAGGTACAAAGCACAGAGTCTGAGTTTAAGGCAAATTTTAAAACGGCTTAATTAACTTACTGTGCCCACTGGCAGCTGCCACTGAAAGACGAAATGCAGTGGATATCACTGAGCCCTTTGGGATAGCACTTCATTGCGAAATAATTGCCCCTCTGTGCGTTCAGCTGGCTTTAATGTCTATTTATGAGACAATAAAAACCAATGTTAGCAATGCCCTTAGTATGCTTGAATAACACGTTCACAACAAGAAATGCGAAACACAAATTAAATGCGCCATGTACGACAGGAATCGGTTGTTAAATTGGCTTTCATATAAATGTGGTTAAAGTAAGTTATTATATTCACAGCGCATCATAGAAACGAAATTTAAGCATGTTACAACAGATTTAAGTGTCTGGCCAGTCAGTCGCCAAATAAAGCTCATTATCTCACAATTACAAAATGATCTATGACAGAAGTAAGACGGTACAGCATACTGATGCTCTTGTACTCAGTCATACACTAAACAGAATGGCTGTGATGTATGCAGATTTTTGTAACACCTGCCCTCGTGCACATAAAACCTCCTTAACATTTGAATATATTGCGAGAGCAGTCCCAGTGGTCATATGATAGATGTGGGAAGGGTAGACATATGAGGTCAAACCAGCAATAATGTATTATTTGATGGCATGAAAAAGCAATAATACCTTCACTCGTATGGTCTAAATCTATCATCGTGCCCCTAAATGTCAGTATGCCTCTTCTTGACGCTAATGTGTCACCGTATTTATTTCCTCTCTCTCCTGTCTCTTATTTTCCACAGATGGGAAGTGACGAGTGTGACTGATTGAACATAATAACGATGGCAGACAAGTGGTCCGCCCCCCACAGGATCCTGAGCTCACCCTGCAAATTTGCACTTTCCCTGCTTCCATTCCCCTAAGGATACGCTGACCTTCACATATGCAGCCTGAGCGACAACCCAAAACAGGGTAAATTAAAAGGTTGCTACTCTCCGCCAAGGACGACAACAGACGAACTTTGCTTTGGGGGATTTGCCATCAGCAGAAATACATCCTGTTGTCATAAAAAATGATTCTGTGTTTGTGAATTTAACGCCTCTAACACCAGACCCCCATAAGGACCAATTACAAGCTGAAGAGAGAAGGACCAAGATGAAAGATTTGCTGCTTGCAGTTTGTTTGCTGGCGCTGACTAACTCAGTTCAGGCCTCCGAGCTGAGGGTCGTGTGCCTCAAGCTGTGCAAATGTGAAGTCCGACCCTGGTTCTCTCCCTCGTCCATGTATAATGAGGCTCCGACTGTGGACTGTAATGATCTAGGACTTCTGTCTCTGCCGGAGAGGCTGCCCTTAGACACACAAGTACTTCTATCGCAGGCCAACAACATCGCAAAGATTGACAGTCCCTTGGACTATCTGGTAAACCTAACAGAGGTAGACCTATCTAGAAACAACGTATCCTCATTGAGTGACGTCTCTCTAGGTTACCTTCCACAACTTCTGTCTTTGCACCTAGAGGAGAACTGGCTAAGCAGGCTTCATGATAACTGCCTTGCGCACTTCCCAAACTTGCAGGAGCTCTATGTTAACCATAACCTTCTCTCCTCAATCAGTGTGGAGGCTTTCCAAGGGCTTAACAAGCTCTTGAGGCTCCATCTTAATTCAAACCAGCTGAGGGCCATAAGAACAGAGTGGTTCCGGGACCTTTTCCAGCTAGAAATCTTGATGATAGGAGAGAATCCAATTGCCAGAATACAGGACATGAATTTCAAGCCCCTTATCAATCTCCGCAGTCTTGTGCTAACCAGAATGAACCTAACAGAAATCCCTGACAGTGCCCTGGTTGGACTCGATAAGCTGGAAAGCGTGTCATTCTATGATAATATGTTCCCAAAAGTACCTCAAGCTGCTCTCAGACGAGTGCAGAACCTCAAGTTTCTGGACCTTAACAAGAATCCCATAGAGAGGATCCAAAGGGGTGACTTTGTGGACATGATCCATTTGAAAGAACTTGGCATTAACAGCATGCCAGAGTTAGTTTCCATCGACAGTTTTGCAGTGCACGACCTACCAGAGCTGACCAAAATCGAAGCGACTAACAACCCCCGGCTTTCCTACATCCACCCGAATGCATTTACCAAACTCCCTAGGCTGGAGTCCTTGATGCTGAATAGCAATGCGCTCCGCGCTCTTCATCATGTGACAGTGGAATCCTTGCCTAACCTTCAGGAGGTGAGCATGCACTCCAACCCCATTTACTGCGACTGTGTCATCCGCTGGATCAATATGAACAAGACCAAGGTCCGCTTCATGGAGCCGGATGCCCTCTTATGCGCAGGGCCCTCAGAGTTTGAAGGTCGACTTGTCAAGCATGTGCATTTCCGTGAAATGGCAGACATCTGCCTGCCACTAATATCTCCAGAGAGTCTTCCCGGACAAGTCGATGTGGATGCTGGGTGTTCTGTGTCTCTGCACTGCAGGGCGTTTGCCGATCCTGAACCTGAGATCTACTGGGTCACACCTTCAGGAGAGAAGATTTTGCCTCAGATGGTTTCCAAGAAGTATCAACTACATCCTGAAGGAACATTTGACATTTATGGCATCACAGAGAACGAGGCAGGGCAGTACACCTGCGTGGCCCACAATCTCATAGGATCGGACATGAGATCCGTCTCGGTTGTAGTAAATGGATTCTACCCACTGCCAGCAAATGAATCCCTGCACATCCAAGTGAAAGGAACTGAGCCACATTCGGTGAGGGTTTCTTGGGTGCCACCCAAGGGCAGTCTTGTGTCGAATATCAAGTGGTCAACCACATCCCGGCAGCGCTCCCTGCAGTTCACTGCCCATGTGTTGTCAGATGTAAAAACCTTTAACATCACACACTTGCAGCCACTGACGCAGTACGAGGTGTGTGTGGAAATTACAGACCTGCAAAGTAGACATTTGAAAAACTGTGTGAACGTCAGTACAGCTGAGGTTTCAGTTGGAAAAACTGATGATGGATTTGGTGACGGATTGATAATCAGCATCACTGCCCTGCTTCTGATTGTGTCTGCAGTGGCCTGTTCGTTCATTTGCATGCTGCGGAGGAGTGATCACCTTTACAGGAAATTACGGAATCAGCAGTCAGAGATATTACCCTCTCACATTAAACCAATCTGGGGGTCAAGGGCTAAAGCCAGTGATTCAGAAACAGACTCCAAAAACTCAATTTGAGAGAAGAACAGTGGTTTGGGATGCACTGGACTATGTGTCTCTAATATCTCTCTCAATTTGATACCGACTCGCACCACTGGATCATTATGAAAAGGATTCTGTGTGGTTTGTGGTCCAAGACATTTCTTGCTAAATCTGACATTGATTGCCAAAAAGCCACTAATTGTTTAAATGTCACACTTCACTGGGGAGCATGAAGAGAATCGTTATTTCATGCGGGATCAAAGAACAGCACATCAAAGGTTGTGCTTGACTATTTACACAGAGTGCAAAGCCTCAGTGGCCGAGTCTTTTTATTGTGGGCTTGTAGCAACACTACTTGTGCTGTGTCATTGGTAAAATAAACAATGTCAAGTTTATGATGGACTACGCTTTGTAGAATAGATCATAACAGGACAAATGTACGACACTTTGTGATAAAATACATTTATACAGAAAATGACAACTTGTTTTCATTGTAAGTTTTACAATTGACTAATTAAACTTTCAACTAAGAAGACATAAACATAAAAGAAACTGAAGAGATGCTTGAGATGAAAAGAACAATGTGAAGTCACAGTTACACAAAGTGTATGTAAAAATACATCATTAGGTTTAAAAGCCTTTGGTAACAATTTAGAATAGGTAACACTTGTTAACTATTAACTACGACTTTTCCTAATTTGCTGCTTGGTAAGGTAGGTAGTTGTTAAGTTTAGGTATTAGATAGGATTAGCAATGTAGAAAATGGCATTAATATGTGCTTTATTAGCACTAATAAATGGCTAATATTCTAGCTATATACATGCTATGAGCAACTAATAGGTGTAACCATAAAATAAAGTGTTACCAAGCCTTTTAATGTAGCAAAAACCATTACGAATTTTAACCAAAGTCTAAATAGCAGATAAAAATAACTTTTTGCTATTTACAGAAACAAAACAACAGAGACTGGCCCAATCATCTTACTGTATGTGCCTGGGAAGTTGAAATACGATAAAATAGTGGGAAATGAGGAGGTGGAGTTTTTCAGTGTGGAGGTGGGGTTTGTGGGAGAAAAAATTCACAGAACTCATTGACTTTAAGTCACATTATCTCCTCTTTCATTAAAAATCCAATAGGAATTCCAATGCTAAACTCCCACAGGTGATGAATTGCCATCACAGAACGAATGATGTGGAGGATTTATCAGACTTGCATGCTCATATATCACTGGGGGTTTTAGCACCCAACACAGGGGCTTTTAGAGTTGGGCCATTTGTCACCTACATCGTAGCTAAATTATGCGCCATTATAGCGGTAGGTACCGAATAGGTCAGCAGGAATGAGCTGCATCTGGTCTCTCTATTTCACAGAGAGCCTGGTGAGACGTGGAGGGCATTATGGACACAGCAACACCTGCGGTTCACTCTGAGAGGGCAAGCAATGAGTCAAAAAAACACAAAGGTTAAGAAGACGATACCTTACCTCATTCAATTCAATAGTTTTATTGTCTATCTAAACTACTAGCTCATGAGGCAGTCTTGACATGTGTCTTAGTATTTCATTGTCATGTTGACGCACAAGTTTCAGTTAAACAAAGCAGTGTTTTTAAATATGCCATAAAGCTTATCATTAACTGACTTCAAGTTGGAAATTGCGATTTTCTGATATGAATTGAAAATAGCATCATCCAAGATAGATAAACGATAATATGAAGTAATAGAGGATGGTAGAGAGCGCCCCTTCCTGCTGGCTGAAATCACAAGAGGGCAACATGAGACTCAATCAACCATAACTTTCCATCAAGAACAAGAACACCATAGACTAGCATTTGCCCCATCAAGAAAATTGATTCACTCCCCATTAATTTCCAACCACATAATGTCCCAATTAATATAAGGTATATGACACATTGTGTGTGAACAGGAAGACGGATTACCTCTTAATTAAGTGATGTGCTCAGCAACTGAGAAAATGGATGGGCTAGTTCTTCAGGAACATTAGTTCAATTAATCTTGATTATCTCACCTATCGCAGTGTTTATGTCCTTCTTTTCATACGGTCACACCATGATCATGTGACTGAAAATAACTTTATTAATTGGCTAATATGATGAACCTGAAACATCAATTTCAAGCTCCACCTGGTTTGATTACTATGCATCTTTATTTCAAGGCTTTTGTTACGGGTTTGTGCCATAGCATCAAGTTAACACTGACACCCGAAAGACAATGAAAGTTAAAGCGATAGTTCAGCCAAAAGTGAAAATTCAATCATTAATATCTCACCCTGATGTGATTTCCAAACATTTATGAATTTCTTTTTCTCTGAAAGCTGTCTTCAAATACAAAATGTAATATAATAATAATCCAAAATATAAAAATTCAACATTTTACAAAGTAAAGTAAATGTACTCATTTAGTTTTCAAAGTATCATTTTGGATATTCAGAAAGACATGTTTGTATAATGTAATAGTTAAGAAATTAACTACAAAATAAAATATGCATTTTTATTCATGCAGAAATATGCATTAATCATATAGAAATTATTTAGCAAATCATGTTTTTTTAACACACACACATATATACACGTACCCATCCAGAGCAATAACAAGAATATTCTAGGAATTTATTCTTTATATATACATTAAAAAAAGGTTAGATATACATTTATATATAAATATATAACAACAAACAATAATATGACCATATTCTAAAAATATTCTAGAAACTTTATATATGCATTCTTCATGAATTTGATTCTTAAATCACACACACACACACACACACACACACACACAGACACACACAGAGAAGAATATTCTAGAATATATATACACACACACACACAATCTTAACTTCTGAATTTAATTCTTAAATCACACATTCACAAACATAAGTATATACATTTTGAGGCATCTCAATATAGATATTAACAAAAACAGTATGCAATTATTTGATTATACTCTAGAAATATATATTCTACAAATGTTATACATTCTTCATTTATGAACCTAATTCTTAAATCACACACACACACACACACACACACACACTCTCACTCAATTTGAAGCATCTCAGTATAGATATTAGAACAAACAATAACATGAAATGACTTGATTAATGAATACAGTTAAATTCCCATACATATAAGGAACTAAATAAGTCTTTAGACAGACAGCAAGCTTTGACTCATACTGTAAAAGTCAGATTTAATTAGGAAAGATATTAAGACACGACTATGCCTCTTGGCAGAGCTGGAAACACTGTGCTTAGCGCTCCACTTTGATGGCACATTTTGTAATGAATAATTTACCTGGTTCTAATGACCCTGTAAGCCGACCCATTCAAGCAGCGCCATCGTTCTGAATGAGGTGATTACAGCAGTGAGCCAATGTGAGACGCCAAGATTAGAGAAAAAATGAGCACAGTTCAGGGGGAGGTTAGCGAGAGCCTAGCAGCAAACAGCTATTGTATTAGTATTCGACCAAGCTAACAAGTTTTCTTGGCATTGGCACCGAACAGGTGTTTCATCTTTGTTTAATAACAACTGAAAATTGAATTAATCTACAAATGACTGTACGTGGCACGGATGTGATCCCTAGCCAGTTTGTCAATCTGTGCAAGGATGAAACGGAAAAGATGGGCATGTCTGGACACAAAAACACTACAGTAACCCAATAAAAACAATCAGCTCTCTAGGAGCCACAAACATGACCAATTTGCTTGGTTTAATCAAAAACCAAATCAAACCAAACCTGGCAGCCAGAGCTCTTATCATAGCATATAATAAAGTTTAGTGAATTATCAATACCTTGCTTATTGCCTCGACTTGCCCGGCGAATGCTATTTACGGTTCATGGTACTGCATTTAAATAGACACATTCCTCGACAATAAGGATTGAGTCAATTCGTGACCGAAACACTTCCACTGTCCTTTCACTCATTGGCTTCAGTCAGTGACTGAATCCTTCAGAGAGCTTGACAGCTGCAGGCAGGAGCACGCAAGATAAATCTCTAACATTAAAATGTCAATTTATGTCAAGACTGATTAACAGTGATTAGTGGTGTCATATCAGTTCCTTTAGAACAGATGGTAGAGTTTTTACTCTCACCTAAAGCTGCATATGAAGGGTGGATTTATCACTTGTGAAAATGTTGTTATGATAATAATGTATATGCTTCAGAGATAAATGAATGACTGAAGAGGACCATTCGACCGAAACTACGAAATACATTAAAGTCACTTTATATATTAGTACTGTCAAACGATATCACGATTAATCACATCCAAAATAAAAGTCTTTGTTTATATTATATATGTATAGTATATATTTCGAAAATAATACAATTTTTATAAATGTATATGTTCATATTCTTATATTTTACTTTATATTTAAATATATTTAATATATGAACATAAAATATTTTTCTTTAATATATAATTCTATGTGGTTGCATTTGTAAATGCTTAATAAATATAAAACACACACACACACACGCATATTATGTAAATAAAAACGCAATTAATTGTTTGACAGCACTACTATATATGTATACATATATCATTTTGTTTTATTTTTCGGTTTTAGGTGTTCTTTAAAAACTTCCATTAGTTAGTTAACAAAGCAACATTTTTAATTTTCTAATTGCTAAAACTTTATTTCAGCTTTCAGCTAAATTTTGTTTTAATGTTTTTAGCATTCTCAGTCGTAACCAGCAATACTATCGAATTTTATACATGCTATTAATAGTAAATAAAAAAACAAAACATTAATTTCAGCGAATTTACTGTAAACTGATACAGTCAGTCATCTAGTAAATGATCCTTCCGAACATACTTTGAATGCACTTAGCTTTGCGATACAGCAAACTTTTAGTTTTTTGTTTTAAACATTGCACTGCAGTTTCCCACAAGTCCTTTTCTATGTGCAGAAAAAATGAGCATTTTTTACTTCATCCTTTTTCTTTTTTTTTTTGATGTCCTTCAGAAACTAAAAGGAAAACAAAACGAAGGCTGATATTTATGTGCCGCATAACCATTTAAATTATTGATGACATTTTAAGGGTCTGAAAAGTAAAGGCTTTCAACAGGGAGATTGAACAAACAATGGAGATGGACATTGTTTAAATATTTCATGCTAGAATATAAAACGACTATTACTGTGCAGAGCTGTGAGCCAAACTCCGCGTTTCAGTGATAAGATCCGCCGCCTGACTCTAATTCTGTAACTAAAGACCATTAGCCTTGACAACAGACGCAAGAAATAGACACAGGTAAAGCACGGCACCCAAATTCCACTCAGGTGAGCAAAATAAACTTAACGACTCTTCCAAGGTATCATAGTCATAATACAGACCTGCTTCATGCACCCCTTCACATAATAACACTTTACATCACTCCATTTCCCAATAAAAACAAGCTCACACTTCACTTTATGTGTGCTCATATTCCAGAGCCGCTCCAATACATGAACAGATCTACTCTACTTAAAGAGAAAACGCTGTATGATTTAATACGGACAGACTTTTGTACTTTCATTTGGACGAGGATTTGTGAGAGGGCCTGTGTGATTTGATTGTATACGTAAAGGGCTGCTGATGAAAAAGGCCAGCGATTACACGGTGCAGCACAACAGAACAAACTCCATCACCTGTGAAAAAAAACACAGCAACAAAGGAGAAGTGTGAGGAATTCAGGCTCAAAATCAGAGTGAGGTACAGTGTGACAGATACGGCTGAGTAATTCTGCTTCTGTTCTGAAGAGTTGATGTCTGGCAGCGCTGAGGTACAGATGGCTAAAGCTTCACGTGTCGCTCCGTCAGTGAGATACAGGAACGACACCACTTTTTTACATTCCTGTTCATTTGAAGGGCGTAGTCATGCGCATCTAGACTTTATTTTGTTGGCTTCAGGTGCGAATGAAAGCAAGAACACTGCCTGCTTGAGATAATATTCTTTATAAAAATGTAATTTGACAGTGTCATGGAATGATGATGGTATCAGCCGTAATACCATTGCATATCATGGTGGCAGATCTTTCATTAGGCAAAATAGTGTGTGTTTTGTGTGTATATATCTTAAAATATCTCACTGAAGCATTGGTGAAAATGCTTATATTTTGTGCTTTTTTTAAACGTTATATATTTTGTTAATTACACTTGATATTATTTACACAAGTTTTAATGTAATCATGTTTTACATTGTTTTAATCGCTATTATTAACTGTATATTGACATTAGAATTTTTAAAGATGCCTAATTTAAAATTATAATTACTATTATTATTACAAAATTAACAAGGGATATTGACGATATTTGATAATCAAGTATTTGACAATGTATAATAATGGAAAAATGTATCTGAATTTAAAAAGTGCAAAACAGAAGTATTACTATTATTATTATTATTTTTAATATTATTAACAGCAACAACAAAAAAAATTATAAATAATGATGATGATGAATATGTGAATATTTGGTTGACTAATTCATCAATTGTGGGGGGTTTTGCAAATATGTAGTTAAAAATATGCTTAATAAAAAAATAAAATGCAAAACAAAAGCTTAAATAATAATAATAATAAATTAATATAATAATATATATTAAAACTCAATGGATACATTTAATATGTGAATATTAAAAAAATATTGCAGATCATTGCATGTAGATTAAGTAATTAATAAGTTAAAAAAAAGTAAATTATTGCCAATTAAACGTTAATCTCATTCGAAATTTAATAACACTGTTAAATGTAAACAAATATAAAATCTATAGCATGATTACGTTGCAATGCCTAAATGAAAATTATTCATTTTAATTGGTATCAGCAAGAATTTTAATTGGTATTCTTGCAAATATATATGATGTTTATATCTAAATTATATCTGATATTTTCAGATATAACATTTTTCTGAATAAAAATTAATTTTTAAAATTAAAAACATGCTTGAATTTCAGATCAGTGTTATTTTAGTGTCTTTATACTATCATTGGATTTATTTCTATTTTAAAATAGCTTTTATTTTTGCTTTTTAAGTTTTACTTTTTATGTGCTTTAAGTTTTTGTATTTCTATTAACGCATTTCTAAACTTTTGGTGTAGTAAATCCAGTACTATAAATGTACAGTAAACATTTCTAATTTTCATTTAAGTTTGTGGGTTATGCAAGTTATTCATCACATTTAGTTGAACTGAAACAACATATTACAAAACCTTTTGATAAAACATTTTGAATGCAAACATTTATTTAATTTGCAATAAAACACACTTTCAGTAAGACCTGAAAGGATTCCTTTTTAAGTAAACAAGTTATATTTGGATGTTCGCGTTGTCAGTAAAGTCTTGCCCAAAGGCCGCTTTCGAGCATACAATCTTTTGACTCATCTTCAAACCATTATTCCACACCAGTTTATAGCCTATGAGTCAATTCTGCCCACTTCTCTTGCAAAAAAGCCTCCTGTTTCTGCTTCATATCCATATATCACCTCTCTCATTCTCCGTCCTCCCTCTCTCTGGAGGAGAAAGCAGTAATGCAGTACAGGACCCGAGTATCTCTCAGCGTCGGGCCGTGTGCCATGTTCTCAGCACAGCTGCCGGGATGCAGGGAGCACTAGAAGATGGATGAAAGGATTGACAGAAAATGACTGAGCGTGGCAGGGGAAAGATAAGCGCCAGACGGAAGGCTCTAGAAGTCGGACAGGAGCAAAGCAGGTGAAACATCTTTCAGCCGTCTGAAAGAACAGCCACAGTCTGGAGGCACTGACACCAGCCAGAGAGTATCAGCATAGGACTTAAACACAAAGATGAGTCGTGTCACTAGTCATGTGTTTCCTTAATACCTTCTGCTGTCACCAGTGATCGAAAGACACTGATTTAAAACATCCTTTCTATGAAGCGCAACATTTGTTTGCAAGGCTTTCATGTCACATTTACAAAGGTTTTAATAAATGATGAACACAGGTTTATAACCCTTGACTTGCAGTAGGACAGATGCAAAAAAAAAACGAGTTGCCGGTAAAGAATTTACAATGGAAGTTTGTGGGACTAGCGTTGCAAGCGCTACATGTTTTTTCTTCTTTTTGTCTCTTAACCAACCTGGTCTCAAAAAAATATGTACCCCTGTGCAATTTTTGTGCAACACCATTTTTACTACATGTGCCATACTACATGTTTCTCTGCATTTTTTAAAACACAGTGCTAAAACACAGGTTCAATACATGAACTCTGGCACATTTTATTACGTTGATATAGGTACATATTGTGAGCTGATGATCTGAATCAGGTGTTTAAATTAGGGACACATACAAAACGTGCAGAGCTGTGGGTCCCCAGGAACAAGTTTGAAAACCATTGCCCTGCACCAAATTCAACACTAAACCTACCCAACAGTGTTAACAAATGCAAAACTGAAATAAAAGGCATTTGTTGACGTATCCGTGCCATTTCAACAGATTTAAACTGTTTTGTTGAAACGTAGTTAAACGGGATTTGAACTGGAGCTCCTCGCCTCTCAAGTACATCTCTGTACTCCGTCAGCAACCAAAAGAAACATCTATAAAAGACCCATAGATATAAACTGGATATGTGTGATAACTTTCAAAAGCTTCAGTTTTGATCAGTATGACTCGATAATGAAATTAGTTGTTTATTATTTTCATTACTGTTTCTTTTTCCAGTTTAGATGTTGCACTCCTAGTTTAAATGCCACTTAGCCTGGAATGTTTTTTTACCAGTTGCCCTCAAATCTGCTAAATAAAATATTGGACTGCATTTAAATTAATGAGAATCTAAAGTGCTTTATTTGTCAGTTGACTGCTGAGACTTTCTACTGCAAATACCAATCAGTCAACCAATTAATCAGGAGTGCTGCATTTGCATTCATTTAAATAAACTCCAACACCGTCTCCATTCAAACATGTCTCTTAAAAGGCTGTTTACATTCAAGGGTTCCTGTCCACATCGAGTCTTGTTTTCTGGGAGATAAGTGCTTTTCTGTTGCCTCAGTCACATTTCTTTTCATTTCATGTTCGAATGTAAGTACAGGTCTGAGAGAAGTAGATAAGTGTGTTCTTCTTATGCTTACGAGGGATTTATACGGGGAGAGGAAGTCCAGTTCAGATACACTATATAGGAAGGTACAGAAATATCTATATATAAACAAGTGGGCTACCCGTGAAAGAAATCGTTCATGCGCTCGAGAGATTTCGTGGGCGTCTGAAGGAGACTCAAATAAAGGCTCTGCGGGATTTCTTTTAAGTTTTAATCCAAAATAGTCCTTTCGGGGTGTTGCAGTTTGCTATGATTACTTTAATGTTCCTAAAACTATGAAACATTCAGTTTGAAGCCAAACTTGATTAATGACATGAAAGTCAAAGGTCCAAGATGCCTATTAATTTCAAATACATGTCGACCAGTCAGAAATAATCCAACTTCCTTTCTTAATGCATGTTTCTGTTCTTATTGTGAATGTTATTGGACGTACTCTGCATCTTTCTGGAAATGTTAACCAATACCCAAATAGCAATTTAGCATTCAAGTGTTAAATTATGTTATGTAAGACTTTTTTAAGATCCAATCAATTACTGATGAATGTTTTAAGTATTTGTAATGAATATTACATTACTTTAAAATACGTTTAAAGCATTAAATTAAAACATAATTAGTAAAAGCAAAGTAAAATGTAAAATATAAAAACTCTTCTAAAACATTGCAATTACGAGTTTGCATCGCATGTAATTTCCTGGAATTGTGAGTTTATAACCAGTTTATAATCACTCTTGCCATTTTCACTGATAAGCAACTGACCTTTTGCTAAGCCTCCCTTTTCTTGGTTCTCTTTGCAGAACATCCCATGAACTGGAGATTTATGTGAACTAAACCGACATTATTCTGATCTGAATGAACTGTGACATTGCAAAGCCTTTTTTCATGTGCCGTTTTCCATGAAAGAAGGCCATACATTTTGTAGTTACATAATTAAACTGAAGAACACACAGTCAGTTGAAACAAGAAAAATTACAAAAAAATAAATAAAATACTTTAGTGTTGAGTGTAAGTGACAACGCTTTTGATATTTTACAAGAATATCTGAACACACAAATAGTCCACTTACTTAAATAAAAAAAACTGAGCAACTCCAAAAACAAAATTGTTAGGACTGGTTAGTATTGTTTTATGGTGTGATTTAATAAAACGTTGGATTCTTGTAAAACCATGTGTACCATATTTGTCATTGAGAAACTCTCCAATACAGCTTTCTCAGTACAAGTGCTTTTTTTCGCCTGGTAACACACTTTTAGAGGTCACCTTGTCAGCTATAACTGTCAACACCTTTAACATCTTATTGGTATAATTCATTTTTTTGTGTTAATAGGCAAATGGCTTTTGGTAATGGGACATCGTCCCATGATGCCTCACGGGTTGATTTCAGAAAATGTAGATGGTGGATGTATTATGTTAATGTATCTATAAATGTGCTCCCTAGTTTCTCATATTAAAAAACATAGTAATGTCCTCCACTCCCTGCAGTGACATTGTTACGAATAAAACCGTCTTGACTGATGCTGAAGAAAAAGTCTGCGCTTGTAGACACCGTTTATATTTCCATCAATAATTAATTTGCTCAAATCATATTGTAATATTAATGCCCAGATTTATGCCCAGATTGGGAGCTGGCTTGCGTTCACTTGTGTAACGTCTGCGTGTTCTCAGTATGTCTGCGCTCTGAACACTTGTCAAATCTGAAACTTTCATTGGGAACTTCAGCTTCACAGACGCAAGTTCCTAGTTTCTTGCCTAGTTTAAGCCTAGTGTAGTTTTAATAGAGATTTTTCTTTTGAAGTTGATCTTTGTCTGGGTTCAAGCTTACAGCTCCGGGAACATTCTAGCCCCAGGTGACGTTAGATGCCGTAGAGAATAAAGAGGCTGACTTTATCCTGCAAATCTCTCCTGACATAGTCCTGGCCTTGTGTTTTGTGATTGGTGGGAACTTGTCGGCAAAATGAACCTAAGAAAGATAGGATAACACCTCAGGATATCTTAACTGTGAACTCTGTAGGCAAGTACAGCAACTCTTAAATGTTACAAATGTATGTTACAAAAGTCAATTTGCGATTCAAAATAAAATACAATAAAATAATGCCTATGTTTTGCATTTTTAAAATTTATTTTATTTTCAATTTCAATTTCAATTTTATTTGAATTTAAATATTATGGTATGTGACCTTAAATCTAATCATATATTTTTAATATTATTATTGCTTCTGTTAAATTTTTTATTCTTTTTTTAATTGCACACTTTAACTACATGAAAAAACAACATATGTGTGTGTACTAATATATATATATATATATATATATATATACACACACACACACACCTGCGTGTATATACTTAAGAAAAATAATTATGTTTATATATTAAATATACTTATACTGTATATAATTTATATGAATATAAATATATTAATGTAAATATTTCCCAAATATATTCTGTGTGTGTCTATATATACATAATAAATATACACAGTACACATACATATATTATGAAAACAAAAACTTTTATTTTGGATAGGATTAATCTTGATAAATCATTTGACAGCATTAACCATTACTTTATATTATTGTTTATAACAACAACAATACCTATGTAATCTAAATATAATAACAGGACAAATGAGCATGAAGTGAAAATAATTAAATATCCAATATTGACCGAGACCAATATCTCTTCTAATACTGTGCATCACAAAATAGTGAAATAAACAGCTTGTAAGCTGACTTTAAGCGTGTTTTCACAACTGGGGCCAGTTGCAAAAGCTTAGCCTTCATGTTAAGACAGTGTCTTAAGAGCTAGTCTGACCAACTAGCAGTTAGGCTAGAGTATTCAACTTAGACTGATATACATTTTTATGTAACTGAATTAAAAAAACAAACTGACCAGTCCAAGTTCAAGTCCAAGTCCAACTGACCAAGAATAATTTAGCTGACTAACTTTTAAGACTAGTCTTAACCTTTTATGCAACTGGCCCCTGATGCAAACCCAAGTATATTAGTTCAATTCTAACGTTTTTAGCATTCGATTTTTCAGTAGAGCAGGTTTGATAACCATTGTCTGGCATGTACCCACACACTTTGGTATTCAGCTGGTATGACAGCAAACCAGCCTCTCGTTTTCCACAGGGCATTGTTAAGTTTTACCAGTAAAACCGAAGAAATACATGAATAAAAGACGGAAGCTGGCATCTTTTCCCCTGAGTCACCGCATATTTACAGCTAGCGCTAGTCCTCGCCATGCTGTTTACCTTGATGAAGCAAACAGACCATAGTACAGAAGCAAAAAAAACAATCTGCAAGAAGACCTGAGGTGGGTGGAAGCAGAGTTTTAATAAAATCCCAAAACAGTTTTGGATAACAGCCTCTGCTAAATGACTAATTACTACTGCTAATACCGCTAATATTTCTAAATGCTCACGTCGTCTTCGAAAAATAAGTAAAGCACTGAAAAATTCATCAAAGGATTCGGTGCATTCCGCACGTTATATCACATTCCCTTCAACAAATTCCTTGATGTTTTCCACAGAGAGCATCTTTTAGTTGAGTCATGCTAGTTCTTAGCATTTTTGACATGAGCGCTTAGTCATGCATATCACGCAATGTTGAACTGTGACTACCGGCGTACCGCTTCATGACGGCCCTTCAAAGGAAAACAGAAATCACGCCGTGTGTGTGTGTGTGTGTGCTGTGTTTTCAATGCACCTCTCAAGGGATCCTCAGATGTTAGTGCTAAATTATGCTCTTCTGGTACTTGACAGCATTTTAAATTCCAACAAAGCAATGAACTTAAAAGCCAAGTCAGTTATATGGAAATGTCAACTCAGTAGGATCCATTAAAAGTACACCTGTACATCACCGAAAGCAAAAACTACAAATCACGACAAATTATATTCAATCTTCGACTTCATCCACGAAATACGTGCAACAACAAATAAATAGCTACTTTGTATTATAGACTTGTACATTAGCTTTTTAGCACATTTTGTTAAACTATATTAGTTTTTAATGTGGCTCTGCTCTACTAAATCTGCTGAGGACTGAATACTGCATTCATGCTCAAATCCATTCTATAATCTTTGCATTTAGCAGTGCTAATATTGTGCGTTCAACACTTTTGAGCATGCTGTTTGAAAAGCTGGAGCCTTGCACACTTGAGATAATTATGTACACATTAGGTCTTTAGTCAGCAGTTTGGGACATCAGCGGAAGGCCATGTGTGGTTTCACAATTTTCAGCAGCCTATATTAAAATGAGATTTAACAAAAATAAATAAATAATTAAAAGACAGCACCTTTTGCAGCAGGGAGATGTCATTTATTTTAATCTAGGTGGGCTTTTTTTCCTCAGTATACTAGAGTGTATTTTCTTCACATTAAAAGGAAAACCAAAGCTACTGAAAATTTTTATCACCAAAGGGGCAGAATGGCTCATTAAACACCCATTTAAATTGTGATACATTATTATATAGCTGTTACAGCAGAACCTACAATTTAATAGCTTATAACTGGGTTTTCAGAAAAGCTAAAATAGTAAAATAATTATGTATTATGTTTATTCAAACACACATCGAAATGTATGACTTATATAATGTATATGCTTGTCCTGTAAACACAGTTCAGTCAAAATGTAATTGTATTGTACAGTTAAGCGCTGCTTTAATGTGCGTTATTTATGCGTTCCCTTGTTTTCCAACAGCTTAACTGATTTGCATTGCGACTATGCGAATCATTAGCATAGCGTAGCATTGCATTATTGCACTGTTCCCATTTTCCCTTACTCTGCGTGGGGTGAGTAAATAGCTAAATAATAATGCGTTTCTGAAGACGATGAGAACATCTCAAGATTTGTTTTTAGCATTAGCATTAGACATTTATCATGCTACGATGCGCTACTTGCTAAAGGTTAGCTGTAAGTGATTCAGTAGCATTAACTGGCGTATGTCTAATTTTAATGCCATTTTCTCGATTCGCTTAGGCTTTTGTCACACACAAAACGAGTAATATTTAAATTTCATAAGTTTATGACACCCATGACACACGCCCTCATGAAAAAATTTTACAGTCATTTATTGTAATTAGTATTTTTGAACCATACTATAGTGTGTTATATATTATAATATGTGTTAATGAATCCTAAAGCATGCTATATTATTAACTATAGTGAACTGAGAAACTGTAATAAATACTGTAGTATACTTTATTGTAGTATAAAAAAACTTTAGTTTAGTACAGTATTGAGTAAAGTAATATGTTTATATAACTAAGTTGTTATATTGCCACAGCGACTATAGAATTAGCACAACAAATGAATTCAAGTACGGTTCACTGTAGTAGTTACTACTATAAATTACTATAGTATTTTTTTTCATTTTTTCAGCTAACGTCAAACTACGATAGACTGCTTAATTCAGATGAAGTCCAAATACACATTTCTGTTTAATTGCGAATATGCTTTTTCCTAAAAACCACAGGGTTTCTAACTCCAGACAAGGACGCAATGTACTATTTACGAACATCTATACCGCCTAATCCTACTGTGCGGCAAGACCTCCCCGTCCTATTACATACTCTGCTCTCAGTTCATTCCTTCTCATTCCCAGAGCCGTCCATCCTCCGGAGCCGCAGTTAAGATGATGAAAAGCAGAAAGGAAAATGAAGTCACTGTAATGAAAGATAAACAAAAGATTTCTGCAGAGAACAAAGATGTGGCCCAGACTTGACTGGAAGACAACCGAGAGGAGAAGCTGTAGTTAAACTCTCTCTCTCTCTCTCCCTGGAGAAACAAAGAGGAACTTCAATTAACCCCTGTGAGGGTCCTTTACTAGTACTGCATCAAGTGCACCGCGTCTCCTCAGCCATTAATTAAACACAACCATTGCTGGAGCAACAATAAAATTGGTCTCAGTTCAGCAGCGAGGGCCAACTTCAACAGCACATACTGAGAAACAGCGAAGGAAAGTCATATAAAAACATCACCTGGTCCGTCGCTAGAATAAACACTTGACTGATTTTAACTAATTTAAACTTTTTTTATTCTAGGGCACAAAGACATTTCTGAACAAGTCAGGTCTTCTGGCAAGAGATTAATTAATACTGTAGTAACCTGAAGGAGAACGTGTTTCTATGTGAGTCATGCATAAAATAAAAGATGGTTTAGAAATATTTCTACACAGAACTAAAATATTAATTTGTTTGTATTGTATACTATATGGGAACATCACACTCATTAGGGCAGGGTAACAATACATTATGCAGATTAAATTCTGGTTCACCTGGGTATATTTTATACAGTATGTGATGTCCTACCTGGTCTCATGGCATAAATGTACATTGGTGCACTTTTTTAGCAAGAAATTAAATACGTACCAACAATGACATATTACTGCATTTTCCAATAAAAAATTAACACTAGAGTTTTGATTTTTAAATTACCTGAAGAATATCATGTTATGACAGTGGAATTTGAAAACTTGATGCTTCTGAATGTTAGCATCAAACATATCTAGCTTCATATCTATGGGTTTTGATAGATGGTAGGTTTGTTTGGTAGCTCAGAGTACAGTGATGTACTCGGTTTGAAAAAAAATCTAAATCTGTGTAAAAGGAAGTTGAAATGACATGGATGCATCAAAAACGCGTTTTTATAGCACTTTTGAATTTGTTGACACTATTGGGTAGGTTTAGTGTTGGATTTGGTGTAGGGCATATTTCTTACTTGATAGAGCAATAGGAATTCGGAACCACCGCAATATGTACCTATATCAACATAATAAAAATAATAAAATATTAAAATAAAATATTATATTATTATATATAATAATAATATAGTTCATGTACTGAACCTGTGTTTTAGAGCCACTCATTGGTCATTTCTCTTTGAAACTGCAGCGCAATGTGTAGTAAGGCAAGTAAAAACGCTTATGCACAAAAAGTGCACAGAGGTACATATTTTTATGAGACCAGGTTGGTATTTGGTCAATTATGTGTGTGCATGTATTTATGTATATAGTATATATTAAAAGTATTTTTGCCTATTGTTGATAAGTTTAAGAAAGTTTTATAAAACTTGTACATCTTTGCATTCAAGTGTGCATTTTTCTATTGTTAATTGTTAGCTTCCATCTGTTCTTCTGCAGCTTGTATGCCAGCATTCTAATTTTAAATAGAAAATAAATACTGCATTAAATGTTCCCAGATCGCCTACATACATAAAAACTTTGAAGCTCCCTTCCAAAATAATTCAGCACTGTGATTTCAAACAGACTGATTCAGGTGCTGTTTCATATTCACACTCACAGAAAGAAATCCATGTGCGCCGACGAACGCATACAACAATAATGCATGTAAGACCCATATCTGATGTATATTTAATATACTAAGAAATGCTGTAAAATCTAAGCATAATAATATCACACAAGCTAGATCAATGTTTTAATGAAATCGTGCAGATACCCTTTTTTCAATATAAAAGGATAGGTATTTGCAGATAATGTAAAGTAATGAATTGTTAGTAATGTAATGTTGTAATGCAACAGTTTGCAAAGTATCAGTTTTTTAAAATAAATAAATTAATTTTAATAGTAATCATATATGTGTGTCAAACATCTGAAATTAAACCATGAATAATAATAAAGTTGGTTAATTTTTTTTTCCTGCCACACACAAAAAAAACCCAGTTCAAATTAGAACACTTTATATTAAATTCCTAATCAAAATCGTTATATCTTATATGATAACTGTAAATGAGTATGGTGGTGCACAGCTGTAACACTGGCTGACTGACACGAGAGTTAAGATTATAATCTCATATCTCTAATGACAATCAAACGTCCTTCTAGTTTGGCATCTTCTTCTCAGATAAACATCTCGATTGATCGCAGCCCATGCTGAGATGAATGCTCAAGCAAGGGCATCAAAGAGTCATCAGCCCACGCTACAGGAATGATGTGTATAACACAGTTACATGCACAAACGCACACACACACACATCATGCACGCACACACTCCGTCATGTTGTGCTCTGATTAATTTATTCTCGACTTGCGGGTGACTCTAAGGGCCGCTCGTTCCTTGGTAACGCCGTAGAGAGCTTACGGATTTATCATCCAACTTCAAAATACTTGTACTCCTGAAGCATCTGGAGAAATAAACCACTTGACTCACGTCAACTTCTATGAACTTAATTAGACTGTTCATAAAGCCTGGTAAGCCTTCTGCTTTCGCACGCCGCCCGGCTCCATCTGAGAACATGACAACGAACTATTTTTAACTTTTCAAGACAACAGCTGTGTAACTTAAGGTCTCATTAAACACTGCGCGCTATTAATACATAACTGCATAGGCTTTAACTATTAAAAAAAAAAACATGAACTGAACTGAATAGTTATGATCACTATGCAGTCACTTATCTTCATTTTTCCTTCAAAACATATACAGGAAGATATTTTTTAAACTGTATATTAGCACACAGCTTCTGTGAAAGTATGTGGTACATGGCAGAAAGCCCACAAAATTTACTCCGACTGTTCCATTAGCAGATTTGAAAGCGGCTTCATCAAATTTGAATGACCTGAATCTTTTCACTCTCTGCAAAGTGACTGCTTTCAAATATTCAGTGAACTCAAGACACCTGTTCAGACCAAGTTAGGCATGGAAACATGCATCATTTTAAAAGAGAACAATGCATCTCTGTGAACATCTTGAAATACAGCACAGGGACCTTCTGCAGTTTTTGTATTCAGAAGATCGGATGTTTTATGGTCAGTTCAGCTGCTATACAATTCCAGCAGGTGTTAAAACAGTGTCAGACAAATGCATTTTCACAGATATTTGATTTAACTTGACACCAACATAAAAAAGCAACAATACCAGTCTTACACTAGTGAAGCACAAAAAAACTATTTATACTGTATTTTATTACAGATTTGCTCCTTACTGTATGTATAATAATAATCATGCAATGAAGTCTTATGCTGACAGATAATTTACAGATTTTATTTATATCTGATTACTTTTATATTTATTTTTACATTTCAGAATTACTGTGCTTGTATTGTTCTATACATTTATATAATAAGTGTGTGTATAGATGTATATATATCTATATATATAGATATATATACACACAAATACATACAGTACATACGTGCACACACACACACACACACACAATAAAAATAATGAAAATACACATGTATATAATTTCATATAAATTCCATTATACAACTTCTAAACATCCCTGAGATTGTATTTATTTGATCAAAAATATAAAAAACATGATTACTTTAAAATATTACCAAAATGTATGTAATAGTAACAAATGTACTATTATTTTTATAGCCCAATTAATTCCTGTTATGCAAAGCATCATTACTCCAGTCTTTAGTGTCACATGACTCAAAAAGCATTAGCCTCTGACGACAAACCTTGAGGACTTTCTGTAAGGTGAAACCAGTTTAATTTTATCACTTGTTGAAAATAGGAGGGAATAAATGACTATTGTGCCTGATTAGAGTTTTGGAGAGGTTCTTAAGCCTTTATTGTGGCCTTAAAAAAGCTGACGTTTCATTCTGTCTCTGGGAAATAGAGGTCGCCTTAGTGTTTGGCCTGATTTCTCAGTGGGTTTAATTACAGCCTTAGGTCTGTTAGACCCAGTGTAATCTGTCCTGGCTCAGAGTAAATACTTCATCTAAAACTGCATCTTCACATAGGCACACACACACATCTCCAGCCTGAAGTGGTGAGCAAATTGAAATAAATTGGGGATTTTTCATTTTGCTTGGCACTGAAAATCATCCTGTAGCCAATGCCGGCTCTTTGTCAGGGAAAATCAATACGTTAATGATGGCGCTCGTCCATTCGCACGGATAGCTTAGCAAATGAGAGTTAGAAGAACGCAAATGCATACGGGGTTCATTCAGTGTTGCTTGGAGAGCTGTGCACAGGTGAAAGTGCTCTATATTTTCACTCACACATACTGTATAAACCAGCACACTTTAACAAATAAACCTGTGAGGACATGCATACATATGCACCTACATAAACATTTGCTGACTGGCCTCAAGGTTTTTCCACAGAACATTTCAAGGTTTGGATAGTTGACAAGGGTGGAGGAAAAATATCGGCTCACTAAAACTGATCTTTAGGTCATGCTGTTTTCTGTTGATTTGGGAAGACACTTCACTTGTTTCAAATGTGCAGTTTTATTATTTTAAACAACTGAATTACTTTAAAAAGCCTTATTTACATACACAGTCAAACCAAAAATAATAAACACCAGATTTAGGGACATATAGGGACACTATACAGTAGTTCGTTTATGTAAGTGAGGATAGCAAAATAAAGTAAACTGTGACATATATACTCCCGTAAAAAAACTGTAAATTGAAAAA
Source organism: Enteromius unitaeniatus (assembly GCA_032359435.1). Taxonomy (NCBI): domain Eukaryota; kingdom Metazoa; phylum Chordata; class Actinopteri; order Cypriniformes; family Cyprinidae; genus Enteromius; species Enteromius unitaeniatus. The sequence continues at coordinate 8,362,586 of JAUMHI010000074.1, forward strand.
AATGTCAAAATTATTCAGACACTTTGACCTGACTATGGTTTGTTTAAGTGTTTTTCTTTAATTGCTGACGCAATCTATTCATTCCACCGACTGAACACAATTAAGCGTTAAATACCAAAATTGTTATTGGATTACTCTGTACTTCAATTTAACAGCTGACAGCTATTCAACTGAATTCATTACATACATTTCTATCTGTTATCTGACATTATCAAGACAAATCTGTTCTGACACTGACAGTGTAACTGAGTTCTTGTCATATTTTATTACCATTTTCTGACTCTATGTTTTTTTTTCAT
>JAUMHI010000074.1:8362984-8375383 GCA_032359435.1 Enteromius unitaeniatus
CATTTCCAAATAAATGCATATCAAATCAAATTAGGATGTTAAAAGAGTTTATGGATAGGAAAGAAATAGGATTGAGAGCTTGTAAACTGAAAATGAATCTAAACTCATTTAGAATTGAATCAAAGTTTGAATTTAATTTAATCAAATTGGAAACAGGCTTGAATTGAGAGCTTGAAAAGTGAAATTAAATCGAACTTGATCATATTAAAAAAAGCATTAGCTGAGATATAAAAAACATGATAAGAAGCTAAAATAATTCTAACTGAATGTATGTTGAAATAACCTGGAATCAAATTGAGAGAGTTTATGAATGGGAATCTAATTAAATGAATTAGAAAGAAATTGAAAATGGAACTGAATGCTTGTAAATCAATAAAAACAAAATCAAGAGCTTGTGAATTTAAATATAATATAAATTGAAATCAGAATCATAGGGGAATTTACAGCGTGTGATTTTTTTGTGTAAAAAAAATCTAAAATTGAAATTAGAATCAAAAGTTTAAAAATTTAACTAAAATTAAAATCATAATAAAACAGAGTCTTAAAATCAGTAGCAAATCTACTGATTGAAATAATCAGAATTTAATCGAGAGCTTGTGAATCATAATTAAACCAAACTGAATTGGAATGGAAATCAAAATCAAATTGAGAGCCTGTGATTCAGAATCACATCAAAATCAAAACTGAAATGGAAATCATAATAAATCAAGTGCTTGTGAAATAATTCGAATCAAATAGTGAAATCTGTTCCCTCAATACACAGATTTCACAAAACATCTCATTTGAAAGCTGTGCAACATCTGACTCTCCTCGGGGTAAATCATTTATGATGAAAACCTCCAGAAACCTGACAGCAAGGAGTCAAATGATACCTCAGAGGAACAGGCCGGTGTTCACCCACGTCAGAACAAGACGAACAGACACGTCGACCAATCAGCGTGATGAGGTGAAACGAGCGGCGCCACGAGACCAACAAAGTCGTCACCTCCATAAAAGACGAGTCATTTACAAGAACGAACATCAGTCACTGTCATGTGTGGGCAAGCCGGGCTGCATTGTAATGTCAGAGCGATGTCTGACTTCAGCAGGAAAGCCACAGTGGCAGTGACAGAGCTCACATTGAAACTGACAGCGTGAGTTAGTCCATCAGAACGCCGGAGGATGTGGAGCTGACAGTCGAGGTGCCTCTGTGCTTTCACCCGCTATCACTTACATCGCTGTTAACAAAACTCCTGTGTTACAGACACACATTGTTTTGTTGTCATTTCAGAAGCAATAGTTCTGATAATATTGCACTTTAGACAGACTAAATTTAATTATTATTTTTATTATTGTGTATTTATTCATTTATTTGTTTATTTATTTTCATAAATGCAAATGTATATAAAGAACTGAAAACTTTATGAGAAACCTCCATCCCAAATATAATAAATGTGATATTATGAAGAAAATATGTTAAATGATCTGTTAGTCACTGTACAAAACCCAAAATAAATTACTGAATTTATCAAATATTTAAATATGTTAGATTTAAGTTATATTTATAAATAATTTATAAAACATTTATATACTGTCCTTTCCTGTATCAGTATTACGAATCACAACTGTAATAAAATTTCTCTAAATTACTGTATTTTCGTTCAAATAACTGCAGCTTTTTTTGCAGCTTTTTTTTTTGTGCATTTTTTCAAAACATTTTTTAAAAATCATATTGACTCCAACTTTTGAACAGTGGAGTATATATTTTCAATTTGAACTATGCTTTATAGTTTATCCATTTGAAATTGATTGGATTGAACAAACAAACAAAAAAAGGGACAAGACTGCACAAGGCTGACCACGAACAAAAACATAAGCTGTATAATAATTGAAAACAACAACAATAAAAATAATAATTAAGCAAAAAGTGTGTGTGTATATATATATATATATATAATATATATATGAAAAGTTTAGATTTTGGCATTTCTTTCTGTATAGATTTCTATGTAAATATTTCTCTGTATATGAAATATGACAATGAAAAATTACAAGACAGTGGAATACAATGCATTGCAAATGAATTACCTGAATAATAATGCATAGTTCAGTGCAAAATTTTGAGTTAAACACAAATACATAAGCAGTTTGAGCATGTACCGTAGGTAAACCGTACAACACTAAACAACCGGCGAGCTCGCTGAAATATTTATACCCATGAAGAAAATGCAAGTGATTTTTTTTTACTAATGTTTCACTCTCTTGAAGCACAAACTAAATTTGATTTCACGCTCACTTTAACTTCAACAAACACTGGCAGTTCAAAATGCAAAGGACAGAATTGCTAAAACATGCCACACAGTAGCTGAAATATCCAAGCTAGCCTGAAGTATATGAATATATGTGGGACGCCTAGCCTTGAACACAAGTCTCCTTGGCAACTGCACACCTGTGGAGAGTCTAAAGAGAGAGAAAGACAGGGATTGAATCACTGCCAAGACAGTGAACAGTGATCTGGAAAGGGGGGATGCTATGCAGACAGAAACACAAAGACTGTCCTTTAGTGTATTGCATTAAGATGTAGATGCATTCAGAGGACGCAAAAATTAAAGCTTAGGCTGCATTTGACGAGGAGGCCGCATAAAAGAATGACTTTCACATATCTTCATTATCACAGTCATTATCCTCAAAGAGCGTATCAAGGTTTACTGTTCCTCCTGTTGTGTACGAAACACTCTAATTCAAAAAGCAATTCCTTGACTGAGAAGCCATCTTATTTTAATGTACTAGTGGTTTTATTAGCTGAGAGTGAATTGAGAACACACTCTCGATTACAATCACAACATGTGCAGCGATCAGAAGGAAAATCACTTTCTAGACTCAAAAAGTAATGGTGTTATAAAAGACACAGCGACAGGGACATCGCAAGGGGGTTGATTCCAAGGACCTCTTGCATGATCTTTACTGTTTTTTACAAACAAGAAAATTTAAAGTAAATTCAACACTTTTTTGTACCTTTAACTGGCAACCAACATACTGTGATAATGATGGTAATGAAGAAAGTTTAATAAGTTCATCTCCACAAGCAGAAGTAAATACTATATAGAAGGTGCACAGAGTCTTTCACACAAACACAAAACACTATTAACTTAAATAATGCAATAAAAATTCATCAAACATCAGATGCAGCAACATAAAGCCCACACATACATAAATGATAACAAAAACCTATTAAAAAGCATTATTATTTAAGTAATTTAAATAATTTCAAATGTGGCGTGTCACCCAGGGAATTGCGGGAATATCAGTTTACAGTTTTTGACTGTAAATTATACATTGTTTTGTTCTATTTACTTCTAAAAAACGGTACAATTAACAGCATATTTTTCCCTGTATGAGAATTTTATTTTGAGTTTTTACAAGATTTTACAATTAAAATTACACTTATTTTTTTACAGTGTAGCTCATCCAGGATGTTGAATGCGATACAACTCGATGTGACATGGGTTATATAGCACTGTTATATAGCACAGTCTGTTATATAGCACAGTGTCCATGTGCTCCACTGACTACAATAGGAATGCTATATATCTAGCGTGCTACACTGTTAGACATTTCAAGGGGTTTTTACAGTAACTTACTGGCAACACTTTTGCCAGTAAGTTACTGTATTTTACAGTATACAACCGTATATTATTATTATTGTGAAAAAAATAGGTTGTTCACTACAGCAATTATATTAATTTGACCTAAATATAAATTTGATTTCAAATGTAGTTTTTTTATGTTTACATGTAAATGTTACCATTTTTATCTTGCTACTACTGAGATTCAAACAGACACAATTGCAAAACATCTCATTCTTTATTTAAAGCATTGCAAATGCATGAAAAAATCGAAATGTGAACATATTAGATTTTAAGCATTTAAATCATCTTATTTTAAGAAATACATTTAAAATGATACAAAGCACATGAAGTATCTTTTAAGTATCTAAACTGCATATTTTGGAGAGAAAAAAAACAACATTTTTCATTTTCAGCCACATCAAAAGTTGTTAAAAACAACTTTTAAAAATTCTGGTATAAAACAATCAATGTCTGAACTGACACGCAAACCTGAAACTGTCTTTATAAAGTGTCCATGTGTCTTTGTGACAGGAAAAGCAACATCAAACCCAATAAATGTAAACAGAAAAAAACGTCTCTTCCAATCTGCAATCTTGTATGGAAGATGTCCTGTTGGCAAAAATAAAAATAAAAGATGGTCATTAAATGATGATTATTATACACGCACACAAGTTCTAAGACACTAATAGAATTTAAAGGGACAGTTCAACCAAAAATGAAAATGTTATCATTAATGAATTACTCCCGCTAATGTCGTTCCAAACCTGTAAGACATTTGTATGTCTTAAGAATGCAAATTAAGATCTTTTTGATGAAATCAGAGAGCTTTCTCACCCAGCACAGAGAGCAACTAACACAGCCAAGACACAGAAATTTAGTGATGACGTCGTCAAAATAGTCCATGTGACATCAGTGGTTTATTCCTTACTACCTATCTGTGCCTTGGCTGTGGTAATTTTGTTGCTGTCTGTGCAGTGTGAGAAAGCTCTCAGAAAATCTCTTAATATTTAACCTTTGTGATGGGTGATTTATGGCAGGACAGATTAGACTGCATTTGTTTTAGTTAGGTATTCCTATCTACAGAAAAGCATCTCACCTAATCAAAGTTCTAAACTAAGTTGGCGAAGGAAAGATGACACTGTTGTCGATGACTGTTATTCTGAACTTCTCCTGTTTTGCAGCTCACTCCAGTTGTCGCTGTCCATTATCTTCCATCCTCTGGATTAATCTACACAAAAAATATTTAGGCAACATAAATTGGGGTAAAAATGGAAAACACATTCTATACATGGACTGTTAATATAACCTAAAGCTGATTTTTATTGTGAAATTTCATACCCAGTAGATTTACTCTAGTCTAATCACTGCACTACGACCACATGGTGTGCTCACACTGTGTTAAGATAATAAAGGCCATGGTTTGGTGACTGAGGCAGAGTAGGTGCTGTACACATATATTAATGTATAGGGGTTATTACACAGAGAACAAAAGCAGATTTTAAAACTTACTCTGTGTTGTATCTAGCCATGCAGATTCTTTTAAATTAGATTTTAAGATTTGGCACAAATGATTTCTGCTGCCATTCCATTACAAAAAGGTAAACTAGCTTCCTAAAACTGTTTATAAAACCCTCTATATGGCTAGCTACAAAGAAGAGAAAAACATTTGAAAATTCGACTAGCAACTACACATGTGAAAGAAAATTTGATTTAATAGTGATATATTTTTTATCCACATATTTTTGTCTTGTTTTTTCTCAAAATATCCAACATATTTTGGGGCGGGTAAAGCAGAACCTGATTTTGCTGAGTTCGAGGTGTCCCTGGGTCAACATCTTTGTTGACCCTGGAACAATATTGTGATTAGCCAATCAGATTTGAAGAACCAGTTATAGTTTTTGTGAAGTTTAGGCTTACAATCAGTGGTTGGAGCTTGTACATCAGTGTCAGTCATCTATCATTTCCTCTGATTTTAGGCTTTACTCATGGGTAGGGTTAGGTTTAGCTGTAAGTGTAGAGATATGGTCAAAACTAAAATTTAGAAATAAAATGTTGTTCCAGGGACACCCCGAACTCAGCAAAATCAGGATGTGCGGGGAGTAAATGCATCTTGACGTGAGAATGTTTTGATATTTTGACTAAAAACATGACAAAATACTAAATAAGATAAGCCTTTTTGCAATTTTCTTAAAATTATAGGCACGTTTTTCTTTATTATAGGCACCAAGCATTATCAGTCTTGGAGTGGCAGGCAAGCTAATTTCTACCTAAATGGATGTTTTTGTTGCAGTTGGCTTTAAAACACACAAAAGACAACATGCTTAAAATACAGCCTAAGCAAATAACAAAAACTGTTTTATGTAATTCACTCTGTTTGCCTACTTACATCCAGGAAATGCTTCATCAAAAGAAGCCCTGCAACTATGTCAGTCCAGTTCTGCTGCATGGCTGTTATTTCTCTCTCAATGACCCCAAATCTCTCTGGCCAAAAGGTCTTAAAATTAACAGTGCAGTGTAAAAAGAAATCCTATCAATCCAATTGTCTAAATGTGAAGAAGAAAAATGTCTTTGTGTCAAAATTAATAAGAAAGGTATATTTGCACGAAAGAGGCCTTTGGGGTGTATAGTTAATCTAAATTAATTTAAAAAATACATCTCAAACCCCAAAAAATATATCTATAACATTAACAATCTTATTCTAAAACAAGAAAGGTAATGTTAGCTAGCAATCAACAGTTTTGTTTAAATGAATGTGTTACTTTAATCTAGATTAACTGTTATTTTCTCAACTTGCTAACGTTACTCCAAAAAAATAAAAGCACAATAATTAACTTCATTTTTAAATAAGACGAATTCCGCTCATTAAAATAATTCGACGTTTAAACCGGCAATACAGTAAACTCACAAAATAGTTTGTGAAATTAAACGTTAGCCCAGTTTACTGTGGTAAATAAAGGCAATGTCACCGAGCGAATGCTTTCATTATCTAACAACTGTGGGCAAGTTATTGTCAACACAAACCATTGTTTTACCTTGATTATATGCTGGTCTTTCTTATTTTTTTAGGAACAAACGTTTCGTCAGCTGTGCTCGTCAAGATGTCCTTTTGAAACTCCCTCCTCCTCAGGCCAAACCCGAGGCACTGCAGTTCCTATTGAAATCGTTCCTGCTGGTGCCTATTGAAATCGCAAATAAATCTAGTTAATTAAAATCAAAAATGAGAAAAATAAAAAATACTGTATGTCTAGATTAATTAAAAATGGTACACTGGCATCTGAAGCAAATTGACAGATGTTAAGCAGAATTACATTAATAATAAAAATACAGCAAATCTCGAACTGCATAAAATAAATCTAACGTAAAGGTACAAAAACAAGAACTATGCTAATCATCAACAGACATTTACTGTTAGTATTAACTGTGTGAATAACCTATAACTCCAGGTGTTAAATTTCGTAACGCAGTTGTTACTAACCCACGTTAACTAACGTTAACTCCAAAACAGAGACAATTACATTAACCAACTTAGCGAAGTCAAACTCACAAAATTGTCTTTAAAATGAAACAACACACAAACAAACATTTTTTACCTTGCTTGTTGGTCTCTGGCATATAAAAATGTTTCTCTGGTGTGTCAAAAAAGATGTCCTCCGGAATTGCGCCACCATCCTCAGACTAAACCTGAACAAATTCTGTGGATCCAAATCAAATTGCTGCTTTGGGCGCCAAAACCATTGTGGAAAATACAGTATTATACATCAATTTGAAAAAATGCAGTAAATCGCTGTATTTGGTGTTTGACATCACAGAAAATTCCCATGATGCAAAAAGAAATACAGTTTTAACTGTCAATAGATTTTGCAGTATTATGCTTGATGGAATACAGTAAATAACTGGGCAAATTACAGACATGTCTAACAGTGTAGCTACCAAGTAGTGTCTGACAGATTGGAACTTAAATGTCTGATATACAAAGTGGCATGAGGTCAAACTGTCACACAAGTCATTTAATGAACTAGAACAACCTGATGGCAGTTTTCATCCCGCATATAGCCACCGGCTGCTCTAGCTGCTCCTGTCACATCCTACAACATTTTAGCATTTTCTGATTGTAAAAGACTGACTTGATGTTGAATAATACACATACTGTATACCGTTCTTTTCCTTTGTTAAACAGATTTTAGAGGGCATTTTTATTACTGTATTTCAAATGAAAAACCTTTAATTGGTTCACTGAATCAGTATGTCAAAAACAACCCAGCAAATAGATTGATGTATAAAACCCGCACAGCTGGATCAAAATGCGTTTGTCCAGTATTTACCCAGCGCTGGGTTGCCAAATAACCCAGAAATGGTTGTTTTTAACCCAACATTTTTTCCAAGTATGTTCAGTGCTTTTTAATCTCTATTTAAAATTATGGATGACTTCGCAGAGCCTTTAGCAGCTCTAAAAAATGTTGGGTTAAATAAAACCCAACGCTGGGTAAAACACAGACAAACCCAGCGATTGGGTTGTTTTAACCAACAGTCGGGTTGAATGTTTAACCCAACCTTCTGGGAATTAACTCAATAGCTGGCTCAAAACACGCAATTGCTGGGTTTGGCCATATTTTACCCAGCAACACACTCAAATTAAATTATTGAATTGTATTTAACCCAGCATTTTTTAAAGTGAGTGCATTCAAGGATTGTATTTTTTGCATTTCCTTTGGAACTAACTAGCTTTCTCAGAATATAGGGTAATTTCACTGCCTATCTTTTGAAACTTTGTCTGGAACAATTTCTGTTAGAATGCTCTGTAGGTAAGCAGCATACTAAGTATCGGACTTTTTCCACATTTTCCAGTCATTTTAACAGGAATCCATGCAATCTGTAAGGGTTTTGATATTGCAAATGGTTCAAGCCTGTCTAACAAATCAACAGAAATCTGCTTGATTTGAAACTTCTGTTTAAGTTATATAGGGCAATATTTGGTTGACATACAACTATTTGAAAATCTGGAATATGAGGGTGCAAAAAAAATCTAAAAAAGTTGTCAGAATGAAGCAGCAATGCATATGACATAAAATTAAGTTTTAATATATTTACGATAATACATTTATAAAATATCTTCATGAAACGTGATCTTTACTTTATGATTTTTGGCATAGAAGAAAAATCCATAATTTGACCCATACAATGTAATGCTGGCTATTGCTACAAATAAATAACTGGTTTTGTGCTCAATGGTCACATATTGAAAAAATGGCACTAATGTATCGAGACTAAAGGAGCAAAGGGTTTTGGTAGGCAATTAAAGTCTATATATGTGTGCTTAAAAGCATTAAGATATATGTCTTTTGTTCAAGAGGGTGAGTAAAAAAGGTCGTATTAAACTGAATATGATACACACAGGTCCACTTGAGCTTTTATTAACAGTATTCGTCTGACCGTTACCACTTGAACTACATTAACACTCGGTTAGGAAGATCTTGCATTAGTTGCATTAGTTTATTGCATATGAAATCACACACCTGTAAAGCATACTGAACTGAAGTGCATGCCAAGAAGTCTCTTGAGAACTGCATTGCGTAATCATTGTGTATTGAGGCTTGCACAATCTTTCATCAGACAGTTCTCGGGAAAATGCTGAATTATAATACAATGATTTATCTAAGTGTGTAATTCTCACTTAGCCAACCATTTTACTTCCAAAACTAAGCTTTGAATAGAGAAACGACAAAGCCTGGAGGGACAAGAAGCATTAGAGAAAAGAACACATTTCACTTTGCATTGTTTTATTGTGTCAAGTAATAAGAGCGACAGTAAACAAACACAGCCATTCACGCAACGCTCTTTTCATTTAGATAATTAATCGCTAATTACAAAACAAAAGGCTTTTGCTATTCATTAGATAAGAGCAGCAGGACTGTAGGAAAGGTGACATACTGGGTTAAAATGCCCTGATAAGAAATTACACTCGGCGATGCTAATTTTGAAAGCCCTGTGTGATGCCAAGAGTCTAGCTGCGATGTTGCCATGACAGCTAAAAGGCAAATGGAAGAACTAATTAATGAGCTCAACGGCTGAAAACCGTGATAAATTACAAAGATGAATTACATCTCCTGAGGAGAAGACATATAGCAGCACTCACGGCACCGGAGAGCACAGGGAAAAATCTCTGAAATTGCATTGCATTTACTGAAAGTTCTTAAAGGATTCAACTTTTTCTCTATTGCTTTTTATTTGTGTTTTTTTCCCAGAGAAGAAAAAAAGTGTATGAATATATAAAAAAAAAAAATAAAATCCCCCATTTTCTTTTTAAAAGCAGTAAGGTCAAACAAACAGAGACTACAAACAAGCAACAGATTGAGGTGAATTTTCCACAAGTCCCTTTTTATCTGCAAGTGTAGAGTGTCAGGCAAACAAACCAGGACTTTAAATCCCTCATAAAACGTTTCAATTAAAAGTTACTCTGTGCTAAATTGGGTGAGGCACTTTCTGTGACATTTGCTGTAGGTGACAATAAATGTGTCAATCACATTGTTTTTTTCCTCTTATAATATTCAAGCCCCCGCTGATGGAAAAGCGGGCACATTTATTTTTACTCTAAAATTACAATTCTGGTATTAATTACTCAACCTCATTTCGTAATGATTCTTAATGTTATCAAGCTACGGAAATACTTTTTTACGAAAAAAAAAACACTTTATTGAACAATTTCTTCTCTTTCGTGTCAGTCTTCGATGTCTGTTTTGTGCATTTGGTCCATAAAAAACAAAAGGAGATGATCTGAGAAATGTTCATGCTGCTCTCCTTTATACAATGTAAGTGGATTGGGACTAGGTCTGTCAAGCTTCTAAATAGACAAAAAATACCATAAATAAATATAATATTATAAATGATACAAATGTATCTATATGACATGCACTACATAAAATTATAATATTTTTAATGATAATAGGTTCTATAAAATGAAAAACTTTCCATGTGATTTATATGTACAGTATATATATATAAACTGCTAGCCAAAGTCACCATTTACTTTGTGTTTCAGAGCATCTTGGACATTATTTCTCCTTTTGTCTTCCGCAAAAAAAGAATGTCAGAGAGGTTTGTAATTGATGACATTCATTTTTATGTTATATAGTAAGCTTTATACTATGAAATGCACACACAAGTAGTGTCCCCAAGTGTCCTGACTCCAGCATGTTGAGGACAGAACAGATGGAGTGGAAGGGAAGCAGCACAGAATGACCCAATCCACAGGAAGCTAGTAGTCAAATAACAGCCTGCAGAGAGAGAGCGCGTGAAAGCAGATATGTGCTACGCAGGGCCACTTAGGCTCTCTAAGATCATTCCTCTCAGGCGTTAGGTTTTACCGATCCTGGTTAAATTGGGTCTTTCAGCCTCACGCTGGAGAGCAGTTCGATCTTTTTCAGTCAGATCTTAATTCAGCAACCAACAAAAACAACGACAGAAAGAGAAAGCAAGCAAGCGAGACCTCTGATATGGGCAGCACCTTCAGGGAAAGTGGAAGTTTAAATAATTGGTTGTTGCTATCACAATTGCCGGCTTTGGTCTGGTTCAGCAAATTGCAAGTGAACTTTGCACCAGAGATGGGCGACTTGGCGGATATGTGATATTTTGCTGTTAATATAATGCACTTTTTTATGTCACCCATGAAAACAAGAAGCGGTTTCTCAGAGTTTAAATGTTGAGTGAATTTGAAGGCTATCCCTCTACACATTATTACTGTCATTTTCAAGCCATTTTTTCATGTGAAATCATTCTAAAATGTTGATTCGATGCTCAAGAAAGAAAAGAAAGACTTTTTTCAGTGTATCTTAGTATTTTGTTTGTTGTTTATAACATTGTAGTCTTTATGTCATTTTTTCTTTGAATTTAACGTATAAAACCTTTCCAAATTTCAAATGGTAGTATACATACTTTTTACCACAAACTTTCTAGGCTAAGAGGTTTAGCAAGTTCTTTTCTTTTTCTTTTTTTTATTTCCACTAAAACCCACTTCTCGCAAAGCTCAAAAGACAATATGGCTCTGAGAATTGGGGTTAATAAAAGTTGGATGAGATATGAAGATATTTACCTTCCATCTGCTCCTGCTTCAACCATGAGGGGATTCAACCCAAGAATATTTGATTTAATTCAAGGCCATTAATAGCATTACATCACATTACATATCATGCAGTGAAGCACATGGAATCCATTTAATGTGCAAAAATGACTTATCTTTGAGTGCTTGAACTCTACACTAATAGACTGTGTGTGTTAGTGTCTGTGCATTCTTAATAAAAAGACACATTCATGAAAGACCATGAAAACAGCTTTTAAAAAATTAAGTACACTGATCAATCATGCACAATAAGACCAGGGACATTAGCAGTAGTAAGACAGAATTTTAGCTCTAGCTTTCAGAGTAAAACGCACCATGTCTAAAGGAAACCAGACTCAAAGAGCTGGAAAATCACTGTGAGTGCCTCGGTTTAGGACAAATCTGGAGTACTACATATGGAAGGTGTAAATAATGGAATTTAAAACCAACAGAAACACTGTGCAATATATATATATATATATATATATATATACACACACACACATACAGTAGTTCTGTCAAATGATTAATAGTGATGAATCGCATCCAAAATAAAAAAAATTGTTTATATAATATGTGTGTGTACTTATACAGGTCCTTCTCAAAAATTTAGCATATTGTGATAAAGTTCATTATTTTCTGTAACGTACTGATAAACATTAGACTTTCATATATTTTAGATTCATTACACACAACTGA
>JAUMHI010000074.1:8381200-8391419 GCA_032359435.1 Enteromius unitaeniatus
TCTTATTTCTCACCATCTTGGAGTCCTTCAGGTGTTTTTTTTAGCAAACTCCATGCAGGCTTTCATGTGTCTTGCACAGAGGAGAGGCTTCCGTCGGGTCACTCTGCCATAAAGCCCCGACTGGTGACCTTCGACAACTTTCTCCCATCTCCTGACTGCATCTCTGGAGCTCAGCCACAGTGATCTTTGGGTTCTTCTTTACCTATCTCACCAAGGCTCTTCTCCCCCGATAGCTCAGTTTGGCCGGACGGACAACTCTAGGAAGAGTTTTGGTCAATCCATAACAAAGAGTGAAATATTTAAGGGGGTCTGAATACTTTCCATATCCACTGTATATATATATATACATATTACAAATGTTCTTCCAGCTTTATTATGTCCAGAACATGTCAAGGAATTATAAAATGAAACTAAATTAACATAAATCAAATGAAATGTTTTAAATACAGTGACATGCAATAAAGTCACAAGAGAAAAAGCTTTTCTTTCTACACTGACAGAGATGAAGGCTCAGAAAGTGCTCAAGGCACATACATGGACACAGATGCTTCCAGTGAGGTGAACCTTGAAGAGCATCTTCTAAACTGCTGGAGGTTGACTTGCGTTTTTTCATATTCTCTGCATGCATTGCTGATTCAACAGACAAAGAGAAGTATCCAATCAGAACACACAACTAACAAATGGAATAAGTCATCTTTTACAAGCGCAGCCAAAGCTTTCCCTGCTAAGGATGATGGACGGTTGACCTCAGATTTAATTGGTGAGGCTGTTCGGAGGAGAAAATGAGTTTTAGAGATCCCCGAATGAGTAGAGAGCACTTGCCTCCAGCTTCTGCAAATTAAACATCTGTGAACGATTCCTCCACTGATAATTTTATTTTCTGGCCAAAAGGGGAAGGTTCATCTTGTGGTTCAGACTAAAAGATGAAAAATAACAATTACCATGATCAACTTTCTAAATATTTAAATGTTTAATTTTAATATTTAAAGACATATTTAATATTTAACCACTCTCACTGAACAGGAGAGTGGTTTCGCGTTATTTAAAGGAATTCAAACTCTTTTAAATTTCCTGGAAACGGTCATTCCTAAGTGCTCTGATGTGACAGTTTCCATCTGAAGCCTGATTTACTTTCACAAACAGCCTCACAAATAATGTCTCTGGTGAAGCAATGATGGGTTAAGGCATCAAAAAACTTGGGGCCAATAAGTGATACCAATCTTCATGCCACAGAAATCAAGCGTCTCTAGGCCCACAATACACACCGCACAAGAATGATATTAAACCTCATGCTGAGTACAATACTGCAGACTTGTGAAGTGGCCATCAGAACAAAATCATATTATCTATAAATGTAATATAGCATATAGCTCCACGAACCACATTTCTGCTACTGTTCAGGAAAACAGGTATCATCTGGGAGAACAAAATATAGTAAAAATCTTGTTTTTGCTGATTAAACTGGACAAAACTGAAAGCAAAATACATTTTTCGGGACATTAAAAATTATTATTTGTATTGTTTTTATTACTAACACATGAAATGTATTGCTTTAAAACTTTAAATTGCAATAATAGGTTGTTACTATTACTATTTTACCATTAATACATAAACAGTAACAGCACTAATAATAATAATATCATACATTTTTAACAACTTTAATAACCTAAATTTACATTTTAATTAATAATGGGAATTTTTAGTTTATTATTTTTATCAATGTATTAATTAAACATATTTACACAAAAATAATATTAATACAAAAATTTCACAAATTTTCCAATCTCCTTAACAACAATTCTAATTATTTGTAATTATTCATCATTATTATTCACTTGTGAAAGAGGTAGCATAAACTTATTTTAAAACGTGTTTGCTTTTTCACGTTTTTATTATTATTAATTATTAACAATAATAATAATACCATTAATAATCAACAATACTATTACTAGTATTACTACTATTAATAAATCATGATATATTATTATATATTATTAGTACCCATGATAACATTTCTGTGTTCATTTAAATATTTTATCATTGGTATTTTATCAAACCCATGGTTATTATTAATAATAATACAATAACAATTTGTATCAAATTGTTCAAATTAAATAAAATGTCATTATGCAAGGATAAATGCAGCACTGGTCAGATTTACTGTGTGGCAGTTCTGTCAACCGGCCCGAACCATCCTCAGAGTCTTTTCTATTATTTTTAAAAGGTTTTTCACGTGCATTTTTTTTTTTCGACCTAAAAAACAAAACTGGTTTCTAGATTCACCTACACAGAATCTGCCACCATCATGTGTTTGTGGCCACACATTAACACCTGAGCAGGTTGTCTATGAAAGCAGAAACATACTGCCACTAAAAGCACAGAAGCCTTGGTTCACCTCAAAGCCTGAGCTGAATGCAAAATTTCCCCGAATGCGAGCCGGGCTCCACGAAACCTCTCTGAGGACGCTTGAGCTGAACTGGTTTCCATGTAGATGGCTAATTACTCTCAACCCAATCCAGCTCCTATGAGATCCTATTTTCTGCCCAGCGCACTTCAAAGCGGTTCGGAAAAGAGTGGGAAAATTGACAGGCATGCTGTGAATCAATGGACATTTATCTGCACTTTGTCCTCTATCAATGCTTCTAGTCAGAACAACTATTGTTATTTTCTGTGCGACCTGTGGTTATTTTTTATTTTTTTAATGTTTGGAAATTTTCAAAAGAACAAAATGTTTTGGCTCTCTAAATCTCTTAGTCACAGACTCACAGACGTGACTTCTGACCAAGTAATGCTGTGAAAGAACTAGTTTTCAGATTGCTCTAAATGCCAAATCATAAAACCATCAAGTTTTGTCCCTGCTTACGCTGAAAGCATGACAAAATGTTTTCTGTGCGCATAAAAAACCCCGACAGAAACTCTTCCCCATTGACTGCTGTCTGAAGACGAGGAATGTTCTCTAAATAAGATATTACTCTGTGGGCACAGAGATCTCCTCAGACAACGTTCGAAATGAGTCCCAATTATATCTGCTTTTGAACCAAACAGCCAGAGGTAAATAAAACTCTTGCAACTACACAAACACATTTATATTCAACTGCATGAAGAAATGCCTGATCTGTGCCAATTTACCTAGTAATGACAGAATTATCATTTTTAGTTAAACTATTTATAAAAACATAAAATACAAAAAGACAGAACCATATTAATAATAATAACAATGGATGCAAGCTTAATGGCTTTGCTGGCTCATACAAAATCTTTTCCTTGTCAATACATCACATTACAAAGTATAACGTAAGCCTAAACAATCAAAGTCAAGAGTGTTAGCATGCGTTGCTAGTTTTTCTTTTCAGAATAGTTTAGCAAAGGATGAACAGCATGTTCCCAACGCAGTGAATTCCCAGCAGGGGAAGAGTGCCATCTTTGGGTAATGATAGAGTGAATCTGCCTTACCACACTCTCAACACCGTTCCCAATGCAAGGAACTAAATAAAGAGTATATCAATTTAAAGCTGAATTGTGCGTAAAGAAAAAACCTTAATGCCACTCTAGTTGAAAAACTACAAACAAGCTTTTGAAAACACTACTCTGTACTACTGTTTGTTTCCGAATTCTGCCCAGACTGGCATAGCAACAGTGGCTCAGCCAATGGGGGCGGAGTCTTTGGTTTGTCTGACCAATGACAGACAGAGGCAGTGCTCCGAAAACCTTCTTGAGAACAGTCATTATATTTTGCTTCATTCAGCACTGGCGCAAAAATAACAGAGAAGGTAAGATGCTTTGAATTTAATAATTTAGTAACTTGTTAATGAATTCTTTGAAGGTATTCTATGTTATTAATTCATGTTAAACTCTCTGATCAGGATACAGGCCAACAGAGTAATGTTTTAAGTGTGATAAACATCCTGTGGCGGCATTTTAATCATACACAAGTCCCTCAGTTTCACAATATCAAAACCTTATTTGAACAGCTAACGGCGCTGAGCCCATATAGTGGTCTATCAAACATACAAAGCCAGAGCACAGCAGGATGTGTGTTTGATCGAGAAGTTGGACGAAATAAATGCTTTCTTTCCCCCAGCTGCTTCAAAGTACAGAAAAATACATAAAAGCGAAGAGAAGTTACCAAACCAAAATTTAGATGATAGCCTCCGCAGGGCATGTGTCAAAAGGTTCTTGGTGTTGAGCACCACATTAAAGTGTATCAGACAATTGCGTCCATACCAATTACTCACGATGACAGTAACCCTTAAAACAGAGTGGGCTCATTATCCCGAGGAGGATTCCACTTGAGTTAGTGTACTCAGGGCAGCTGGGTTTAGGGTCAAGGAGATCTGTGGCAGATTAGAAGGGGACCAAAATGGTCCAATTAGCCATTTTGAACACTACAGATGTCTTTATCTGGATGGAGAACATCTTAGTGGCAATTTTCTGAATGAATGTGCTTTTTCCCCCAAGGATTTGAAAACCAGAGTGAACGTTGAGGATTCAGTATGACATCTGTGAAACAGCAGAGATCTGCAGGCTCAACCATTTGACATCAACACAATGTTCTGTCCCATATCTTAAAAATTTCAACTAATAGACTGACTTTTAAGACATTTTGGACCATTTTGAAGGATTTCGCCAGCACTGATGTATAAAAATGTAGATTTATGCAAGAACTGCATCAATTTCAGTCGACACAAGTCATTAATTATTTTGACGTTAAAGCCGATAACTGATAATTTAGGCTTTTATTTTGAGAAGGCTGAAGATTACATTTAATATTTTTATTTAATTATTAATAACAAAGCGAAATATATAAAATAATGTGCAATACGAAAATATTTTGTAAATATTGCATTTTCATTATTATTATATATATTTTTTTTATTTATTAAAGTATTACCATCATTAAAGGTGAATATTAAAGAAAAAATAGAATTGCATGTAAAGAATGAAACAATTTAAAGATTCAAATTAAATTACAAAATCCCTAATTAATAATCCAAATTTTCTAAATATGCACCGATATTAAAATTCAAGCAGATATTGATGAACCGATAATTATTGTCCTCGCCAATAGCCGCTAAACAACAATATATAATATATAACAAATATAAGCTATTTCACCTAAATAAACTGAAACTAAAATCAAGTCATTTTAAATGCTACAAGTGACTTTTGGCATTTTTGTTTATAAAGATGACTTAAATACTTAAAGACTTTAAGAGATATTAGAAGATGTCCACATCATTTGATACCAATAAATAAATTAAAAATCTAATATTGCCTGGTAACCAATATGCATCGCTAACTGTAAAGCACCCCTACTTTACACCACACCACAACTACACATAATACAATATACACAAAAAAGTTTTTTTTTTCATTCACTTGGATTCTACAGCCCACAGCGAAAATACGACTTAAACGCGGCTACTCACAGAACTGACACAATGTCCCCTCGGTGTACTTGGTAGTTCCTCACACTCCAGCGGTTGAGCAGCACAACATCAGGTGACGACTCTCCATCTGGGTTTAAAGACGGCTGGGAAAGATTCAAACCACATGAGTCAACATGCTTCAGAAATCCTAGACTCTGGAAAAGTTAAGGAAGACTTTCAGTTTTATCAGTTTTTCTTTTTGGTCTGTGATTTATTGCTTTACTCCTCCATACCAAACGAACTTCCCAAACTACTAAGCCAACTCCAAGAATAAACTCAGCAACTTTGCTTTAATTCTGTTCTGGAAAAGAGCCTCTGTTCTTCATTGAGTCTTTCGACTTTCGACATCCTAAGGGTGTAAAAATAACGTCTACAAGTTAACTTCAAAACTGAATTTTTTTAGACTGTTTGTTTTTCTCTTAACTCTTTTGTGGTGGTATATCAAACAACTTGTGTGTGATGAACCTTCTCAAGCATGCAAGTCGTTGACTGACTTGATACACGGGCCTCCAATGAATCATTAAGGAAGATCTCGATGAGCCATTTCACGCTTGCTGGGATAATTGACAGAAATATCTCTTATCTGTCCTTCTAAAATAAATATCCCGACGAGCGTTCCCGCCTAGAGAATTTATCTGTCACAGCTGGGCGCTCTATCTTTTTTATTCAGACACATTTTCTCATTCTGCAGTGGTGTCAGCTTTCAGCATTGTCCATGGAGTGACTTATTTGGATTCAAAGGCCGTGGATGAACCGGGAAAAGCCATTAGCAAATATATAACACTTTAAGCCAAGACAGAAAACTGGACTCCAATAGGAAAACAACAACATCGTTTTGGTTAGTTAGTGTTCATTAGGTACATAATGAACCATTACCTCTGTTTGGAGAGGAAATGAGCATGGTGTTTTCAGACAGTTTTCTCTCATTATTAGAGGTGCCTTTCACCATGGTCTTAGTGCTATCAGTGCAATGTTTAGCAAACTTAGCTTGATTAAGCCTTAATGCGATGTCCTAACATAGGTAAAAGGTTATTGATGTTAAAAATGAACAGCTTGTTGAGATAAAAATCTCTACTTCTATTATATATAGTACGGCTGGGAATTAATATTGAATATTTACCATGCATTTGCAGCTATTTTGATGGTAATACTAAAAATCAAGTAACATGTGAATATAGTGAATTTAAGGCTTTTTATCAGCTGTTAAGTTTACTTAGCTACCACTAAACTACGCCGTATGAAATAAATCTGTAAAATTGCAAAAACACACTGGCAATGGACATTTCTGCTAACACAACGCAATGTTCAAAATACAAGTAAAACACCTGTAAAAAATAAGTAAATGTGGAACCATCTCAATTATATAAATATAAACATGCAAATATTAGGGGTGTAACGATACGTGTAATCGCATTGAACCGTTCGGTACAAGGCTTTCGGTTTGGTACGCATACGAATCAAACGAAAAAAGAATAAACTGTGTAAAATATAATGTTTTCAATGCTACGCTTAACAAGGCAGCGCAAACGATGGGACAGGGAACCCGCTCTCTGCTCCTCCCACCCCCAAACAGACGAGAAGCAGAAACACACACATTACAAAAGTTAACAAAACTTTAGCATTAAATGTAACATAAGGGTACATTCATGAAGCGTCTAAAAATGAGTGGAAAACGCGAGGCGCGTCGCTTCCTCCACCAAGATATGTGAAGATATGTGTAGTATAGCTCCATTGTTGTTCAAAGTAAAAGAATAGGGGGGGGGGTATTATTAACAAGGTAATATTATGTTAGTTTTAATAAATAAAAATGTGAGAAAAAAAAATCAAAGAAATTCTCTTTTTTTATTGTATAACCGTGACACTATTGTATCATATCGAACCGTGATTTTTGTGAACCGTTACATCCCTAGCAAATACCTATATTTTATGTACAATAATATATTTTGAAAAATAATATACAATACATTCAATAATAATATATTTTTAAAATATATCCTAAATGTGTATTTATATATATTATATAGTATATTTCTATATTTTGTGTCTTTATATATATATATATATATATATATATATATAAATATATATAATAAATAAACAGCACACACAAACACACACACACACACACACACACACATATATTATGTAAACAAAAACCTTTATTTTGGATGCAATTAATCGCAATAAATCATTTGACAGCACTAAAACATATATATATTAGTGGTGGGCCATTATTGGCGTTAACATGAGACTCTTATCGCGCGATAAAAAAATATCGCCGTTAATTCACAAAGTTGTGTTGGGAGCTGGGTCTATACTACCCAAGCTATGACGACTTTCACCTTGATATTTTAGCGCGGATGTATACCTAGCTGAATTGCACTGTAGCTGTGTTCGGACGGATTGCTTTAGTCATTCAGATTGATTACAATTAACATAATCACAGATACCATGGTGAAGCTGAATGGCTAGTGCAGCAAAACCATGTTAATGTGTGGTTAATTTAGTTCAACTATGATTTTTATTTGTAGTAAACCCATGTTTAATCTTGATAATTAAAACATATGTAACCGAGTGCAGAAATGAACGCGAGTAATCTTACCTGATACTGATATTACAATAGTCAGTCTTAACAGTTACGTGATCTGGCTCTTTTTTTGAATTTATTTATTTATTTTATAAATAATTTATAAAACATTACACGTGAGTGTGGTTATTATTTAGCTAGCACACATATTCTGAATGACTTTGGCAGAATTCAAATGTTTAATCTAGATTAATCTAGATTAAAAAAATAAATCTATGCCCACCCCTAATATATAAACTGTATATATGTGTATATATATATATGTACACATACACATATACATATACACACATATATATATATATATATACACACACCCACATATACAATCATATATAGTGAGATAAATATAATAAAGGATAGCCTCAACCATATGAGCGTGAACCACTGTGCCGCAGCTCCAACTTGTGTTATTTAAAGACAAATGCACATTTTTGCTAACTTTCAGCAAAACTAGACTAAACATTAAAACAACATGACCAAGTTTGATAAAGTGTATATAAAGGACATCCCACCTGCATCGAGGCACCTTCCACACGTGCCACATAGGCAAGGCGGTCTAAAACAGTCACTGTCACAGGAACGGCTACAAAGAAGCCACTAACAAAAGCTTTGAAGTATCTTCGCCTAAAGACCGCCTGCGCCATCGCCTGAAGACAGAGAATGAGAAGAAAAAATGACCTTGGCTTTTTTTCTGGTCTGTAACATCTTATGAAGAAACAATTCAAACATTTAACAAGATGGATGGATGTCTTTGTTAAGTATTGAAAAGTATTCTCTGTACAGGATTAATACATGTTTCAAGGAAATTGAAAGGATCTAAACTCACAAAGAGAACGACAGTACTAAAAGCTTAACTATATACCTCTAAGCATGAACCATCTTGTTTTGAATCAAATTGCAAGGGACTAGTGAGGTCAAAAAGCAGCCAATTTAATAATGAATTTAGTAATTGTACCTATATGTGGCCATCTGTGGAGCATATTCGCAATGACAAAACTCTGTACACCCAACGCATTAGGGCAAAAAAGCCCACTGAGGCATTGAAATTGAATCTGACAAGAGCACGCTTGCTCTAATAGCATTAATTGCTAGTGTGATGCTCGATTTGGAGGTACACGGTGTGCAATTATGAGTCTCATTCATTTGACATTCATTCATTCATTTCGAGTTCACCACAGTAACAAAAACGGCTCATACTATTTTCCTTAAAAAAGCCCTCAAGGTCTGGGGCAGCAACTTTGCAGGCTTACTGGTAAGCACTTGAAGAAAGTCTAGAAGCCGTTTGCTCACAGGACGGCATTCAAGAGGCTCAAAAGTCTGAGACTACAACAACTTAGCAGAGGATCTGGGAGATATAGGGAAAAAAAGTGCTGAGCGAGTCATAAAGCAGTGCAGGATTTGTCAAGGTTGCACTGCTGTGAGCCAGATACGAAAAAATTACAAAAACATCTTTTATGGTCGCAAAGAGACACCTTCCTGACTCTCTGCTGCGTATGTAGGCTACCCGAGGAAACACTATTAAAATAATACAAACACTGATTATTTCAATTTTCCATGAAAAAGCATTTGTAAAGCACTTTACTTGTGTAATGAGACACATTCCCAACTGAAAAGTGGACAAAAGTTAAAAATAATTGCGTGATGAAGCATAAAAGAATCACGACGTGAGGTATAGTCACAATTACCGGAAGTAAAATTGTGTTTTTAAAAAAAAGCTAACTGAAATTACAACATTTCTTCTAGTCTATTGACACCCTGTGGTTAAAGGGGTCATATGATGTTGCAAAACATTTGGTGTTATGTTTATGCAGTTTAAGGTTTAAAAACCAAATAATTTTTTGCATAGTGTACATCCGTGTCGACTTGTACAAAGCTCATTGTTCTAAAAAGGCAAGGAGTGCTCTGATTGATCAGCTATCCCGTGTGATGTGATTGGCCGAATGCCGCAAACATTTGAAGGAAATGTTACGCACTTTACCATAACGTGATGCCGCATCCCAGCGACATGACACCAAAACAATAAAACACATTACAAACAAGGCGTTTGTAAAGAAATTGTGTGAAATAACCACAAACTCTTCATGCATAATTCCGTGTTAGTATCACTTAATCATCAACAATTTCGTAAAAGATTACAATGTAATTCAGTGACAGGCATCAGCCGTGATCCACGCACGGATTTGGATTCAAATATTGGTTA
>JAUMHI010000074.1:8391519-8420895 GCA_032359435.1 Enteromius unitaeniatus
AATAAAATGGGAATCCACAAACAGGAAGTTAATATCACCAACTATTCCCATTTTATTAAGGTGTATCCATATAAATGGCCCACCCTGTACACACACATTTATAATACATATTATATATATATACACATACACTGTATCATCTGTAAATAGGAAATACTTACTCTCATCTTGCTGAGGTTCCTGTAGTCATAATACGCTTCGTACTGATTGGCCAGCTCTCTACACAGTATGATGCAGTTTTCCCAGCACTGGAATGAATAGCTCAGTTTTTACATCTTAAAAACAGTAATACTTCAAACACATAAGCATATTTTTAGCTACACACAACGACCCCTGCTCTCTCACAATGACGATTGTGTAACTGCAGCAGTACGCTTCAGCCACAAGATGGCAGTATGTAGAAAGAAAAGATCTTCTCTTATGTTGTTCGCATTCACATTTCAGTAGCTGGAAATCAGGATATATTGAACATAAAGTTGTCACTGCAAACCTCTGGCTTTTTTACTTGTAGCAGCTGTCCTGGTCTTTCAACATTAAGCCTTATTAGTCACACAAAGTAGGAGATGGACTCACTTTTCCTCTGTCAAAATTGTGTATGATGGTGAGATGGAGGCATTCCTTCCTCTGCCATTCGCTCTGCATGGGGTACGTGAGGAACTCTCTGAGAGGCCTTTCGGTCCACTCCAACAGCTCATCATACAGCAGGAGGGTGTAAGACGCCTCTGAAATAGTCACAAACATCATACAAAAATAATCAATAAATGACATTTAGTAAAGGATAATGTAGAGGCAGCCGGTAGTTATCGCAGAAATAAGCCCCGAGTGTGATCAGGACCCAGCGCAAAGCGGAGGGTCTTGTATCACGCTGAAGGGGCTTATTTCGCCCGCTTATTATACGGCTTCTTGCCACATAAGGAAAAAAACTGGAATAAATATGAATTTGAAACATTTTATTGGCATATGTTTTAAATTAACATTTTCATCCTTCCGCGAAACTATATAGTACCACGTGACTAACATTTAAACGTTAATAAGACAATTTATAACATCTACATATGAATATATAACAAAGGATGTATTTAAAATTTTCCATTGTTAATTGTGGTTGTCCAGTGTTTGTCACAAGATGGCGCCAAACGGTAATCTTTGTTGGCGCGGAGGGATTTGAAACATACAAGTAGTACCGGCTATGCGTTATTACTTTGGAGCGGTTATTATTTGAAAAGAACTAACTTGCAAATGTCTGAACTGACCAATCAGAATCAAGCATTCCAGAGAGCGTGTAATAATAGTGAATAATATTCGAATAGGACAATATTTCTTACAATTATTCTTAAAATTATTACAAAATTGATAAACATTTACAAAAGTAATATTTAAATGATATTAATATTATTTAAAATGAATTGATGCAGAAATTACAGTAAAAAAAAAAATCAAATAAATAAATGATAATATTACCAGTGTAATTTTGTGCCTTCTGGTGCAGCTCATAGAGCTTGTGAATATAACGGATGTACATTTCTTCTTTATTCAACTCGGTTTTGTAGAAGTTCTGAAAAGAACAGGACAATGTGAGCAGAACATGCTTTTTGTCTGTAGTCTGGTCAGTAAATACCAAATATCTACAGGATAATAATAAAAGGTTAAACTAACCAGAAGGTTGACTGTGCATCCCATTGTTTTCCCATCAACCTCTCCGATCTTCATGCAGTCCCTGTGAAGAGATGTTGAAGAGCGTCTCTGAGCCTCATACATGGATCATGAGTGTGTTTGTACTGTATGCTGTCTGGATGTGAGTGCGTCTGCTTTACCTGTAATCTAGTAATCTCTCCATTAGCCGCGTGACTGTAGCGATGTGGGAAATGCCACTTTCTCTCCAGGTCTCTCTCTCAATCTTCTTCAGGAGACTAAATCAGATATATTTAGATGTATTATAAAAACTGATTAAACGAACAATAAAAACCTTACAATGAAAGACCTTACTACCCTTTTATTTTGGTACAACCAGCTGTACAGTATATAGTACACGGTACTCAATGAGGGTCTTACCTCGGATACGGACCAAACAGTGGAATTCTAAAACAGAAAAATAGAAGTCATTTTTAAATATTTCATGATATTTTTTAAAATTTAATATATACTTTGAAGTATTTCATGGATTATAATATTTTTCATGTATATGCTATTGCTCTAAGGTTTGTGTCTTTCACATCAAGGCTGCAATTATTTTTTGAAAAATACGAAACAAAAAAACAAAAAACAGAAGCATAATTACAATTAAAAATATATTTCACTTCCTGAATTTTCAGCTTCATTACTCCATTCTTGTTACTGTCACATGATCCTTTAGAAATCCGCTGATTTTGTGCTATAGAGATATTTCTTATGATCAATGGTGAAACTAGTTGTGCTGTTAAAAAAATTGTTGTGGAAACTTTCTTTGAATACAAGATTAAAAAAACAACATTTATATGAAACTGAAATCTTTTGTAATATTATTTTCACTACCAGTTTTTTATCAATTGAATGTATCCTTGCTGACAAAAAACGATTAATTTCATTAGAAAATAATAAAATAGAAATATACTTACTGACCACAAACTTTTGAACAATAGCATAGCACTATTCATATTTCATCATTTGTAGCATAAATTGTTTGATATTTATATATATCTCTGTAAATTTAATTACATTTAAATTTTTCATTGCAGCTACAAAACATCATGATTTCAGAAAGAATTAAACTCACATGTTGTTAAATAGCTCTCTGTATGTCTCATCTCCTTTCCCCTCTGACATCAGACCATCCAGTTTGTCTATTAGTTTGGCCTCCACCTTCAAAAAACAAAAAGTCAGTTCTCATTCCTACAGCACTTATGATGTTAGTCAAGGTTTCTTGCACCAAAAACATCATCATGTCTCATAAGCATCAATTATCTAAACTATATAGAGTTTTTTTTAATCATTGTTGTTCTTCAAGAAAGCTTGGTAAACAAGCTTGATTTCCTCCGGTCCGCAGCGTTTTAATTATGTTTGACGCCCGCACATAATTCACTGTGACACGAACATCACGCTGCTCTTGCGTTCAGACATGTTTATGTCACTGTGATTTCAGCACCTGTTTGAAGTTGCCGCTCCGTTGCTGTTCACAGTCCATCATATCGTGGAAAATGGGGATGAGCACGTTCCTCAGGTCCATCTGTGGTACCAGAGTCACCTCCATGAACGGACCAATCAGGGTGGGAATGAGATTTAGCTTATAGTCTCCTGGGAGACAAAACCATACACTGCTTTAATATCATTGCACGGGTCATGTGACTCCTCAGTGCAGATTTATGAAAGTGGACGAACCCAAATGCTGCCACATGCTGAAAATCTCACAGCCGATCATCACTCTCATGTCACCGTACCTTAAAAAAAAAAAAAAAAAAAATCTGGATATTGTGGTAATTTCAATGGTTTTCCCATGGTGCAACTTGTTAATTGCTCACAATGTAAAAGTACTATATAATGCAGTATACAGTAAATCACTAAACCTGCCGCTACTAATAGTGCATCATTACGCTCAATGTGTGAAATCTCCAGTCTCATATAAAGGGAAAGAACAGGAAGGGCTCTCACTTCTCCAGGACTTTTTTCCTCTTGGAGGGCGGGAACATTTCCAGTTGGAGGCAGGGCTGGTTGATGAATATGATACAGAGATAAAAATAGGACTCCCATACCTACAGATAAAAAGAGAGCTAATTAAGACGCTGACGAAGATTATCTGCAATGCAGGCACATGTTTTACATGTTCCCAGGATGCTCTAGGAGATACAGAAAGACATTTCTCCTATGCAGTCTAGGAAATATTTCTACTTCATCCAACCCCTAATGTTTTCTTCTGGTGTAATCCACTGTATTCAAGTTGATGCTGCCATATTAAAAAATATAGTATGTTATATTATTTATAGGTGAATTAATAAAACATTTTACAGCTTAGATTAGAGTAATGGCTTTTAGATTTTCTACATACTCAGGCATTTGAATATATTAGTATATCTAATAAAATAGGAAAGGTCATGGCAAGTTATTAGTGAATTTCATGCAATCCTTTTTCTGTAGTATTTAAGTATATTAGAGGCAGAAAATCTGTAGTATTACAGATCTTTTACAGTATCTTTATTTTATTTATTTATATAAAAGTTGAGAATGAAGATTATGTGCAGATGTTTCACATACTTTATTATATTTACTGCAATAAAATTAAAATCACTTTCGATGTTAGAAACAGTTGATTATGGGTCAAATTCACAATTGTTTCTATGAAAAAAGCCAGGCCTTTATTTCTATTTTATTAAAAAAATTAAAACCTAATATACTGATTTGCTGCTTAAGGCCAGACACTACAGGCAAAAACATATTTTTTTATGCAGTGGTCAATTTTGAGATTTTGGGCTAGTTTAGTCCCTCAAAATGTGTTCTTTCTAAATACTATAAAGAAAAAATACATTAAAATTATGATTTTATAATAATATATTACCAATATCTCAGCCTATGTTGCACCTATGTACACCAAACTTTCCAGTTATACTCTCACTAATGTTCTGAAAATATTTACAGAGGGATTTGTTAATAAATCATTCCTGGCCTGAGTTATGTGACATTTTAAAGAAAAAATCTGGCTATTTTTAAGGCTATGGATGGTATATTTTTTTCATTTCTTAGGTAATGAAAGCAGATATCCTAAAATCCCCCTGTAATTTTTTTTTCATTTTGTGTATAAACAAAATATATATAAATATGCAAATTTCCACATATTTAATGAGATATTGCCTCTTTTGCATATTTAAATATAAAATTAAAAAAAACCTGTTGTATAAAATAACTAAAAATAACTATTCATTTTAAAATGATGCATGAAAGGATCCAGGCTGCATTTCTATTTTTTTTTTTTTAAATCATTGTCTCTAAGAGCTTTCTGCAAGACAACTGAAAAAGCTGCAAAAACTGAAAAAGAAAAGTAGCTCAAAATCTTTTAACTTTGATACGTTTAATAAATGAAAACCTTCTGAACAGTAGTCGATGTAAAATCTCTTTACCTTGAAGTCAAATTTCTCATTAAGGAAATTGTTGCGCAGGGTATCGGAGAGATACAAGATGGTGGTTATGATGACGCTAAACACAAACAGAAACGTCAAGCGATAAAACATTTCCATAGCTGAATGAGATTCATATGAACCCTTTCAGGTTTTGTTTTCAGTACTTACTTATTAGCGACCAGTCTCATGACAGTCCAGTCTTTAGGGAACATATCCGGTCGAATAAGTATTCTGAAGACAGTGAATAACTGCAGGAGGAAACTCTGGAAAACAGGATTGTAAAGTTATCACTGTTATTAAAAGAGAATAAGCTGGTTAAGCAGGCTCAGTACAGTCATGTGATTTTACCGTTAGTTCATCTTTAGTGGGAAATCTGCTGAGAAGCTGCTGGTATTCTTTATCTTTTAACTGGCGCAGCAATGTGAGCAAACAGGCAACAAATTCCCCCTGAAACACACACATCTAATTTGTTATTCAATTAACTGTAATACTTTCCCTCAAGTAAAAATCAAAGGTCCTCAGAGAAGGCTGCACGTACTGTAACATCCTGGTACTGCAGGCGCAGGGAGTTGGCGGCAGGCTGAGGCCGGTTGGTCACTTCCAGTACAGTTCTGAGTAACACTCCAGACAGGCTCTCCATGACCAGATTCACCTCCTCAGACACACCACACTCCTACACAGACAGACGTTTTATTTGATTAAAATGGATAAATATATTAACATCTTTTTTAAATGTTCCATCTATTTTTAATGTGCTGATCAAGTCGAATAATGAATCACATATAGAAATATTTACTAGGTAAATCCCCATTACATTATTGCAGGAAAGGAGAAAAAATGAAATAAACATCAGTTTGGCACCAAATTTCCTTATCACTAAATTTACATACAGGTCAGGAAGTCACGATTAAATGTTTGTTTTTTTTACATATTTGGTTACATAATTAATTATGTTTTTTATATGAATTAATAAGCCTTAATTTAATTATATTTACCAAGTAGTTAATTTAAAAATGTCACATTGAATGTAATAATTAATTTATTTTACAAAATTAGCAATATATAAGTGCTGTCAAATCATTAAAATTATAAATAAAAGTGTTTTTTACACAATATATCGGTGTGTACTGTGTATACTTATTATGTATATATAAATGCACACCCATGCATTATAAGAAATGTTTTTGTTATATATATATATATATATATATAATTAATATTATAATACATTTTATGAAAAAATATATGTACATGTAATTAAATGCAACAATTTTAAATATATATATATACTAATTAGATTTTTTCTAAAACGTATTTTAAAATAATGTATTACCATTTTTAGATAAAATAAAAAGTAAATAATACGTAAATAATAACATTTGAAATATCATTTCATTAAAATTAGTAACTAAAATAGGAACAAAATCAGAAAAAGCTAATAAAAAAGATCTACAAACTAACCAATGAATAGAACAAAATAAGAAAGTGATGCAGAGAATGAAGTAAACAGTAAGAAGCGTCTCCAGCAGCAGATACTGACCGTGGCGGGTGTGTTGAGCGTTAGCATGCTGGTGAGGATATTAGCACACAGCACCAGCTCCCTCTGCTCCTGCAGGTGTGTGTGCAGCAGACGTAGCACTACAGGTAACAGCACACACCTCGACTCTGACATCACACAACACAAACATATAGAAGAATCAACTCGCATCTAGAGCCTACTGGATCGTA
Source organism: Enteromius unitaeniatus (assembly GCA_032359435.1). NCBI lineage: Eukaryota > Metazoa > Chordata > Actinopteri > Cypriniformes > Cyprinidae > Enteromius > Enteromius unitaeniatus. The sequence goes on from JAUMHI010000074.1 coordinate 8,398,332, forward strand.
TATGATATGCAAATCTCTAAGACCTTTAAATGATTAACATTACCAAAACTGTGGTACAACAATCTACTACATGACTTTTAGTTGAAACTTTTAAATTTAGGTTTAGAATTTACATTTTGGCCATACATATATATTTAACTGCGCCAAACTGCATATGTTTGCTTGAATAAAAAATATAAAAATTAGATTTTTTTTTGACTGAAATGGAAAATAAATTCTCTTAGCTTTATAATGTGCATTACTGATGTGGTACGGTACGGTCTTATGGGGTTAGAACAACATCAGATTTTAAATATTTGGGTGAAATATCTCTTTAAACTAGCTAGCATTTAAAAAGCTTCTAATAAATCCAGGCTTTATTTTAAAGACGCCTCTAGCAGTAACTTTTTAAAACAGAAACTGAGTGAGATCCTTTACCCGGGTTGACGTAAAGTGGACTCTCCACGGTCTTGGCCATGCACTGCAGTTTGACGGCCTGTAGAGGGCAGTCCGTGTGCGAGAGGGCAGGCAGGCTGCTCAGCGTGTCGCGGGCCAGATTTGCCACCTCTCTCATGCTGAAGATCTTTAGCAGCTCGCAGCACACAGTCGGGAACGATCTCAGGAACACGGCCTGGGAAAATGCCAATAAACAAGTTATTTAAACACGAAAAAGCCTCATTAGTCGGTACCCAAGAGGTAAAGTTTACTACTACTGCAGTATGTGTGTTTTGAGTATTTGTGTCACTGTAATACTGCTATCATCTCCCTCCAAATGCATTTTCACATTGATTTAGTGGGGAAACGTTCCTCTGGCGCGGTAGGGGATGTCAAACAACAGATGTAAGCAAAGGCACTCGCACACACACACACACAAATATTGCGATGACACAAATCTGGCACAGCTCCAGTTGCCTGCATGTGCTTCGGATTATGTCGTGGTGTCCAAAGACGCTTTGTTTTCTTGGCCACGTTAATTGAAATCTGCTCTCCTGCTGGGCCGCCATAACAAGAACAGACCTGTGTGAGAGTTCAGTGCGAGCGAATGTGCGAATGTGTGCGTGCCGAAAGCCGTCTCGGAGAGATGGACACACATGGCTCAGCCGACTCGCCTGTGACAGTGTGTGGCGAGCTTTTAGCACACTCAGCGTGTGTCACTGTTTGTGTATATCAAGACTGGCTTAACTCTCCATGGGCTGACTGAGCTTTGAACACTGATATGCTAGCAGAACAAATCTGGGTGGGGCTGAAAAAGAAGTACTGCATTTCATACACTTGTGTTTTCCTAGTTTTTGTATTTGTTTTGCTACAACTGAGTGGCAGATTTATGGAAATGTTCTCACAAATGAGATAAAACTAGACTGGTGGGAACAGTCCAGATTAGTAAAGTGGTTCCAATATGGGTACAACAATGTCTTAAACCAATATCCTTACACATGTTAAAATCGAATCGAAATCTAAGTAAAGTTTAGTTTATTGATATAGGGCTAAATTAGTGGAAATTATAAATAAACTTAAAATATCTTGAGGTGTGTATCAATGGACAGTGTTTCATTGTAACATGGACCAAAAATTTAGAGGTCACCAATTGCCAATATATACCAATATATATATATTATATATATTTTAGTGCTGTCAAACAATTAATTATGATTAATTGCATCCAAAATAAAAGTTTTTATTTACATAAAATATCTGTGTTTATTATGTAAACATACATAAAAAAGAATATATATATATATATATATATATATTTTTTTTTTTATTTTTTTTTTATATATATATATATATTGTTATATTTTGAAAAAATTGAAATTAAATGCTAGTCTTTTGAACTTCAAGGACCACGTGACTCTGAAATCTGGAGTAACAGCTGCTAAATATTCAGCTTTGCTTAACAGAATTAAAATACATTTTAAAACGCATTGAAAACAATAATTTTCTGTTGTAACAATATTTCCCAAATGTCACTGTTTTTATTGTATTTTATTGTATTTGGTGAGAACAAGAGTCTTAAAAACCCCAAATTCTGAAAAAGCAGTATAAGATATGACTATTTTGATGTTAGCTGATGGCGGGGGCAGTGGGGGATCACTTAAGTTTGTAAAAATGCAACTGTATGCTGGTATAGTGTGTGTGTGTGTGTGTGTCTCACCTGTGTGTGTGTGATGGGGCTGATGCCTTTACTCTCATGTGACAGGAACAGGTGGATGGATTTGAAGAGTTCGTGAACAGAGCATCGAAACTCGTCCTCGTTCTGGCCTCCGGTGGCTGCCGCATACAGACGCCGTGACTGCACAATGTACTTAAACAAGTACTCAGACGCCTGCAAGCATATGATATCAAACAACTGTTATTCAAAGAAACACATAATGCCAAACATAATGCAATGATGACTGAAAGATGTACAAATAAATGTTTCTCAACGCCTGACACTGGCATTTAATGAGTATTTTAACAGAGCATGGACAATCAAGTAAATGTACAAAACGTTGCTAAAAGGAACATGCCACTTTTTTGAAAATAAGCACATTTTCCAGCTCTCCTAGAGTTAAACATTTTCGAATCCATTCAGTTAATCTCTGGGTCTGGCGATAGCACTTTTAGCTTAGCTCATTGAATCTGATTAAACCGTTAGCTTCACGCTAGAAAATTACCAAAGGGTTTCCATTTTTCTTCTATAGTGTACAAAGACCAACGTAAAATGAAAAGTTACTAGAAAAGAAAAAAACTTGCATACCATGGGTGCAGCAGGCGCAAATATATTAAACAGCACCTGAAAATAGTCCCCAGCAGTTTCAGACACTGCATAATGTCATCGCGCCCTTATAATAGTTTCAGAACTAATAAGGAAAATATAGAAACCCTTTGGTCATTTTTTAGCGTGATGCTAACGGCCTAATCAGATTCAATGAGCTATGCTAAGCTACAGCTAAAAGTGCTACCGTCAGACCCAGAGATGGGCTGAATGGATTCCAAAATGGTAAAACTCTACTGTTTAAACTCTAGGGGAGTTCGAAAATTAGCCTACTTAAAAAAATGTCATGTTCTTTTAGGTCCAGTATATATTCTTAAAAACAATACAAAAATTACTAGTTTACGTCAACCTTATAAAAATCAATACGGACATTTTTTACAATTACACAAAAGGCATTTTACTTGCTAAAAATATAATTCATACTATCAATCAGATGAAAGGAGTTTTAATTGTTGAAATTAAGGCTTTTATAACGGGATGCATAAACTGTTTATTTACTATTTTTAAAAAAAGAAATAAATTGGAAGGAAGGTCAAACGTGTCCTGGAGACATTGTGTGAAATGCATTTTCTGTTTTTTAAAGATTAGAAAGAGTAAAAACACCAAAAGATGACTGGCACACATTGTGCCCAAAGAGGTTTGAAGGGTTCAAGGTAAGAAAGCAGGGAATTGCTTTCAAATAACACCTCTGAAGGGTGTAAACGAGCATGGATGCATTTGGAAAACGAGCCCTGGTGGTCTCACGGCAGGTCATGAAAGCCAACCGGTGAATGAACAAAAGAAAAGACAGAATGTTTGTAGCTTAATTGCATTATGGGTAGGGAAATAACTTCTGTGGGTGAGAGAGAGGCTGGAGCACTACAACAGATGCATCAATGGTATTCATAGCTGCTGGGGAGGAAGCTCAGAAGATCAGCGGGGGGTGAGGGTTAGCCCCTACATGACGGGCTGACAGAGAGAGACAGGGTGCATATGTTTCCTCAGAGATTTGCATATATACTGTAACATACATCCTGAATGAAACATAATATGTTAAGTGTTCTCACCTTCAAAACCTGCTGGATCTGTTCCTGGTGCTCGGCATCAATGATACGATCCACATACCACTTCAACACACGGATCAGATCCCTGCAGACACAAGCCGAGAGTAGCAGACATCAAGGGCAATGTTTGTTTATTTATATGTATTTATGTGTGAATGCTGTACGTTTCTGTTTGTCCTGCAGGGAAAAATGCATCAAATTATTCATAGCCAGTGCTCAAGAGTTTATGGATCACCTGAAATGACATCTGCAGGTAAAAGACAAGTGCATGGGTAAATCGTTTGCAGACTCATGTAACACTATTTGTTTCCTTAAGTCTTTGATGTTTTTTTTTTTTTTAAATAGTTTATATTTTAAATATTCATTTACTTAAAAGTTCAAAAGTTTATACTTCTGTTCAAAAGCCTGGGATTTTTTAAAAATATAATTTAAATGGCTTTCTTAGAAAATATTGGTATGTGACTGATTGCAATTTAATTTAATAATTTGACATATTTACATGTCATGACATACATTATATTACATATTAAAACCAATACGAAATATAAATAAATCGACAGACCTAGGAAAAGTATTAATTTGAATAAATCTGACGGCACTAAATTGCGATTAATTACATACAAAATAAATGTCTTTGTTTACATTATATATGTATGTGTATACTGTAAATATTTATTATGTATATATATATATATATATATATATATGAATATATAAATTTATAAACAAATATTTTCAAAATATATAGTGTATATGCGTGCATTTATATCTAAATAATAAATACACACAGTGCATATATTATGTAAACATAAATGTTTATTTTGTATGCCATTAATCATTTGGCAGCACCAATATTTTCCTCGATATTATTATTGCATTTAGAATTAAAAATAAAATCCTTGATATTAGCCGTTCAGTGCCCAAATGTAAAAATTTTCCTAATATCGGATTTGTATAGATGTTATTCCAGAATGACCAATGAATATGTCCTACTCAAGTATATGAAGTAAATCTGATACATGTTCTACAGTATATCTGCGCAGGTTTTGAAACTGATCACCAGAATCAGCAGGTGCTGGCAGGAAGAATGTGTTTACAAGATCAATAAAAGTCCTTTTTATCCCATAAAGATACTTAAACACGACGACGAAACGTCTGGGAGGTTAAGTAATGGTGAATGAATCAATGGTGTTAGAGTGCACAAGTCTTCATGAATACTTCATGCATTTGCCAGGACACTTTGTTGCCAATCAAAACTCATTTAAATTGTTTAAAACATCCTTAGGGTCCAATCCATCAAGATCTGCTGTGCTGCTGTGGATAGTGTGTACAGTAGGTCAAAATCTCAGAAAACCTCTGAAAAAGGATGAGGCTAAACTTTTGGGTTGTTTTTTTTTTTTGCTCCATGGCTTCATTTATAAAGTGAGATGTTGGGATTAATAACAAAAGAAAAATAATGGGAGGAAAACAGGGTATTTTATGAGGCTCTTGTTGATTTTGGAAGCCCAGGAGAGTAATTTGGCCATAAGGAGGAACATGTTAACTATGCCTGCCTGGGATTGCAATTAATGTTAACCACAGCGCAATATCAGCTCTCGTTCCCCCTAAAGATTTCATTTAAAATCCAATTAGATCTTAATTAAACACACTGTAGCACCTCACTAATTTTAAGATAAAATCAACTGCCTTAAATATTACAAAGTTCAAAAGGATTAACCAAGAACTGTACCTTTTTTATATTTATATTTACAAAGATCTGACTGTTAATACAAATATACTGTTTTGTTGAGAATCAAGTTCAGTTCAGTTTTTCTGTGTAATTCAATTCATCTTGGTTCATCTATTCCATTTAAATGAGTTTTGTTTGATTTAAGTTAAGCTTGGTTCAGTTGTTTGTTTTCTGTTCTGTTTGCTTTGCTTCAATTTAATTGATAAATGTAGCTTTGTTCAGCCAGAAATTAACTGGATTTAGTCTTGTTTGATTAAGCTTGGTTTAAATAGTTCGACTCACTTTTGTTTAGTTCAGCGAAGTTCTATTCTATCAGTTTAAATTTGTTCAGTTACATCTGATTCAACTGATTCCAGATTCTATGTGATTCAAAAAGGTTTAGTTCAGTTTTTTCTGTTCTGTTCTTTTTCAAATTTTATTTAATTTTCTTTGATTCAGCTTTGTTTTGACGGAACCAATTAAGTTCAACTCATTTCAGTTTAACTCGGTTGAGTTACATATGTGGCCCTGGACAATTTTAGATTTATACATGATCTGAAAGCTGAATAAATAAGCTTCCCATTGATGTATGATTTGGATGGATAGAGCAATATTGGACCGAGATACAACTATATGAAAATCTGGAATCTGAGGGTACAGAAAAATCTAAATGCTGAGAAAATCACCTTTAAAGTTGTCCAAATGAAGATCTTATCGATGTATATTACTAATCAAAAATTTGTAAATATTTTCGGTAAGAAATTGACTAAATACCTTCATGGAGCATAAGCTTTACTTAATATCCTAAGGATTTGGGCAAAAAAGAAAAATCAATAATTTTGACCCATACAATGTATTTTTGACTATTGCTACAAATATACCCCAGCGACTTAAGACTGGTTTTGTGGTCCAGGGTCAAATATGTTCTGTTCTATTAATTCAAATATGTTTAGATAGTAGTGCTGCAAATGTAAATACAACTATGTGACCATAACTGTTTATTCACTAGTGATGATAGCAGAAAACATTCTGACAACATTATCAGCTACATTCACTTCAGAGGCTTTAGAAATAATGAAACACAGAATGAACCCAGTGGCTTAGTTTTTTTTCACTACCCTGAGAAAAACAGGCCCTCATCACCACAGTATCCATTCTGACTGCAGATTAACCTTAGTGTGTCTTTGAGCATGCTGGGAAAAACAGCGATGTGTGAAGATGTGTGTGTGTGTGCGTGTGTGTGTGTGTGTGAATGGTTACAAAGCAAATAACATTAAACTGAAAATAGGCTGTGAAAAAACACTGTCTGGAATCCATAGGGAACATATCAACCAGGATTTTCTTGGCTTTTTAAAAACACAATAGTTTGAAGTAATACGTAAACATACATTGCAACATAATAAAATATAAAAAAATATATATTTTATTTAAATATATATATATATATATATATATACAAAAAGGTAAATTTACAAGTTAATTTATGAATTTAGGCATCAGAACATCATAAAAAATTAACAATTAATGCAAAAAAATTAAATAATGTGAATTATTGGTGAATTATGTATATCACAACACCAATAAAAATGTTGAAGTCAAATTAAATGAATAAAACAAAAATAAAATAAAACACAGATGTAAAAGAATAGAGACAGAGACACAAACATGGGACAACGTTAAGGGACTTGATGACTGGATTAGCGCGAGAGTGAGTATTTGCAAGCCGCCCACATCCATCTCAACTCTGACATGATGCTCCACACCTCAATGCGTTACAGAAGAGAAACCACATCACTGCCCACACACACAACAACACAAGCACACGTCTCATTACTGACAGACAGCACGGCCAGAACACCCCACACACACACACACAGCCAAACATGACAGGGAACGAGAGAGACAGAAAGCAGAAGGTTCCGATGAAAAAGAGAGAGCACAGGTTAAAACCAATATTAGGAGGAAAAGAAAAACAAAGAGGACTTTTGAAGAGACCTATTGAATTATACCCGGGATAAGAAACACTATTTGACAACACTCTTTAACTTCCTCACTACACATACAGTGCAAAAACGACACAGTCAGTGAAATCAAACAGGTTCTGACAGATGAAAGCAAGACTACACTGTGTTTTGCATCTCCCTCAGCACTGACAGGACCTAGAAACTCACTGAAACTCCACGGGTTACAGTATACAGCGCCTGGAGCTCAACATAAAACACCTTTTATCGTTCTACAATGCCAAACACAACTACCTAAAGCATAACATGCAATTTCAGATAAAACAATTTTTGAGCATTTCGAAACTCATACAATTCTCTCATGCATCATTTTTACATACAGCTGGGAATTGCTAGACCTCCTGATTATATATATCAAGATGTTGTTTTCATTTCTATTGCAATAGATGTACAGTATATAGAGGTATAATGCAAAGTATATATATATTTTGGCTCTCAATGTTCAGAATGTTGATTTATGTTTACATGCTTAATATTGTACTACAAAAAAATTGTAATTATAAATGTAAGGCTTAAAAAAATCTTCCAATGCTTTGAATTTTATCTATTTATTTAAAGAAAAAAAAAAGTGTGTTTACCTGTAAGAAAGGGCACCAGCAAAGTGGTTCTCGATGTAGTTGTCCATAACAGGTTTGAAGAGCTGGAATTTGCTGTCCTGCAGCAAATTTATAACATGCACCTGAAAAGACAATGAGTATCATCACTTTAATAAAGCTTTAAGCATATCCATAGCAAAATTATTAACATAATTTAAGCTAAATGAATCCCTTTAGCGGAGTTTATTTTGATTACTCAAAAATTTAAAAAAAGAGAAATAAAACACATAAAAATAAGAAACTGGTTTCCCCAAGACAAAAATTGTTTTTGAAAGACTGAAGAATGCAGCAACTGACCAATCAGAAGCAGTTATTAAGGAGAACCGTGTAAATAAAAAAAAAAATAAAGTTACCGCACAAAACACTTCCCACGCAGCCCTAAAGAATGCTCAATCATGCAGAGTTTATTTAAAATCTGCTTTCTGATCTAGAAGTGCTTTGTTCTGCCTGAAATAAAGAGGATGCGAGGACAGGAGTTGGATTATAGCAAGAGAAGTCTAAGATGGATTTTATGAGTTGCCATATTTGGCATGTAACCGTGGAAACACAGTGCAGGAGGGATGAGGAAAGCATCTTGTACTCATTAACGGCAAGAAAATGTCTCCTTGTGGAAGAGATGGATGAATCTGTACGAGTCAAAATATGTAGAGTATCTGTGGAAACTAGAAACTTGAGCGCATTGCAGTGTCTACAGTTCATACATTCACATTCATAAGGTTTGAACAGGGCATCGCTCACCAGGCAGTCAAACACCTTTAATCCATACCGCTGGGGACTCTCGTCTAAAATCCCAAACAAGGTGTCCAGAGTGTCCTGTAAAAACTATACAAAGACAATCATTTGTTAGAGAGACAATAAAGCTATTTTGGGGGAATGTTCTATTCTATGTCTGCAGTTTCAGTGGGAAAAGCAAGTTGCTGTATGTGGTTTATACCTTAACGATTTCAGTGCCGTCAATGTCCTTCAGTTTGGAGAGGCAGTCAATGATTCTGTCCGGATGGACTCTCCATTTCAGCAGGTCCAACATGTCGCCTGAAAACAACATAACAAACACGAACTTTAGAAGAGAACATATTTGAATTGCATTAATGATAAAGTGGCTAAATCAGTCCTTTTTGGCGGATCTGTTAAATGTAGTGGCAGAATAAACATTAATGAATCAACCAATACAGCAACTAACAAATCAAATGCTGACAAATCAGTAGCTTCCGAATCAAAGAATTAACAATTGCCCACTCAGCTGTCTGCAAATATAAACTGTTGATAATTCATTTTGTTGCCAAATCTTTTGTTGACTAATCCAACTCTGGCAATTCAACTGCTGGTGAATCAAATGTTGATGAATCAATCACTGGAGAATCAACTACTGTAGGTGAATCAACTTGGATGGATCCATTGGTACCAAATCAATGACAGGTGAATCAAACATCACCAATGGCAACAACTGTTATTAAATCAATCAATGTTGAACCAAATATAGGCGAATCAACCATCACTATTAATCTACATTAACCTACTGCTGGTGAATCAATTGGTACTGAATCACCGACAGGTGAATAGGTGAATCAATTGCCAATACTAGTGGGTCAACCACTGGAAAATCAACTGTATGTGAATCAACCATGGTTATATCAATCACCGGTGAACCTTTTAGGAGGCCTTCCTAACATTTATACTAAATATAGCTACATCTGCAAGAATAACAGAGACATTTAACTAAATACTTAAACATGACTAAAGTGTTTTTGTCTATAGATCATACATTACGATATAGCTCAAAGATCAAGCTCAATATAAACAGCTAAACTTTGAAGCTTGAGACTGAGTATGCAATTTAAACGCAATCTAAGTTGGGTTCAGCGCCTTCAGTTAAATAACAGCCAGATGGCCGTTGATATGTGTGCAGTTGGGCGAAGGCACAGCAGAGCCGCAGAGACACTGGGCGAAGCTCCAAGGTCAACAGAGGCAGGTGTGGGCTCAGCCCGCTGTGATCTCCGCTCCAAACGCAGACCTCTCTGTTTTCTGCCACTGTTACCATGACATTCACCTGCTGAAGGGCTCAGATCAATATATCACCATTTCAAGGTCATGATGCAGTTGGGGCCATATGGCACAGAGATAAAGTATTTCTGAAATCACCACTCTCTAACAAACATCAGACTGGACGGCATAGATCTAAGATCTTGACCGAGACATAAAAAGTCATTTCCATTTTACCTTTACTTAATAGAAATTTTTATGGTTTGTGTTTCTTCTAGGGGTGGCTGGTAGACACGATTAACTGGTCAATGTCAATGGATAGAGATTCGCAGTTACACGCTGACGTGATGTTGCTACGTGGTCACGAAAAACATCGTTTGCATGTGTTTTTAAAAACTGCAAAAATGAAACGGAAAATCCGGCATGCACTTGGCCACAATATACCATTTTGCTCATATTGCCCACCCCTAACTTCTTCTTAATGTGTTTATGCCAGATCAGGTTTAACTTGATCTCATATCTTACATCCAGATAACTTAATTTAGTTTTTTGGCATATTGTAAGGAGGAACATCGTCTCACCATTCTGAGTGAGTTTAGTAGAGCAAAGAGACGACTGTATCCAGAAAGACTCTTTGCTGTTCTTTATTGTCTGATTGTTGCTCGGCTGGAGGCTGGCTTTGGAAAATGGCAGTTTGAGGTACCGAGCGGGATCCTGGAGATCAGCTGTCTCTTCACACTGTAAGACACAAAGTCTATATATATAATAAGATTCAATTCATACAAACAGACTGATACACAAAGAGACAGTACCTTGTGGACAATGAGCTCATGCGTCCCATCAGGCAATGGTCTCCCATCGTCCTGCATCAGAGGGACAAAAGAGAAGCCGAAAAGCTTCTTCTCACCCTTTTCCTTTGCTGCATGAATAGAGGCAACGGTAGTTATGTGAAATGAGTCAATAATTGCAAAGTCTAAAATCTCAGAAGGTGGAATAGCAAGCAGACGTAAAATAAATTTTTAGTGGAGTCTTACTGGAGCAGTGCCTGAGCTCGAAGCGTAAGTGTGTGCCGTGAAACATCTCCAGAGGAATGGGCAGTTTGATATGTTCGCCCCAGCGAGGGCTGTTACTGTGATACAGGACAAAAGAGCGGTGCTCATCCACTCCTGGCTCCCCTGAGCCGCAACAGACCAGACCCTGAGAGAGAAACGGAGAACACCCAATTGACCCCGATATAATTTTTAATAATTATTGACAGTCGTGCTGTGAACCAGTCAACAGTGCATGTTATTTTTAAGAAGTCATGAAGCATTAATGATCAATGATTTTATACATTTTGGATCCACTGTGTCAAAAGCTGGAAACAAAAAAATGCTCTTTTTAAGTCTTTAACTTCCCAGAATAAATAAATAAACAAATAATAAAAACTGGTAACTTGACATCACAACCATGCTCAAATATTGTTTTTATAAAGAAACTGTTTGCATTTAATTATTTACTGACATAAATGGGATGTGTGAACAATATGTAAACAAATGATGAATATTTACTTAAAACCGGATCATAAAAATTATTTTTCTAATAAAATTATTTTATAAACATTTTTATGTTATATTATATTATATTATGTTACAAAATAAGTATCATTGATTTAATTTGTGTTTGATACTATTTGTTTTCATTTTTATTTTTAACTATTTAGTACCAAATCATTTATACATTTTTTATTTTCTATATAATTTTTATTGATTTTTTAAAAATGTAATTAAAATTAAATTAAATTTGTAACATTTATATAGAATATTTTATTTATTAATAATTTTATACTTTTTTAATGTCTATATCATTTTAACTTATTTTAATTTCAGTTTTAGTTATTTTAGCAAACAAATTAAACTAAATGAAACTCATATAATTTAAATTTTCATTAATTTTTAAAACACTTCCACTTCAAGACTTCAAGAGAAATAATAAAAAGGAAAAGGACAAAAAGTTGAATAAATAATACGTTAATAAACCGGACGAACAGAATGAGAAAAATAAACATCTATTAATTTAGCCATGACACGGTAACAGAAAACGCATGGCGGCGGTTCTCACCTTCAGAAGCTGCCCATCACCTCCCAGCAGATAGACGGTGACTTCAACATTACGCGCCACGCTTTTTCCACCTTTCTCAAACTCCCCCCTCTCAAGGGTCACATACAGGTCGTTCCTTATTTCCCCTGCAGGAGGAAGATAACCATATCTCACAAATCATTTCCAACCAACACAGCACTTCCAGTCGGTTATCGGGTGTTGAGATCAGCTTATCAGAAGAAGTAGCTGAAAATGGAGTCGATTTTTCTATTATGTGCAGATACACCCATAACTGAACATGAAAACCTTGCTTACAATGTACTTCAAAAGATATTGTTCTATGTATTTTTTTATGAGGCACACTTCTACAATACATACAAAAAAGCAGGAGCAGGACAAGAAAAATGCGAATAGATTTCAACTGAAACTGTCAAAGATCCTCAGAAATGTTAGAAACACCCCAAAACATTTCTAATTACTCTGTCAACACATGTGGCTCAAAGGTGCCTCATTGCCAACAGAGAGTGTGAAAGCAAATTTTAAATAAAATATGGGCACACGAGTGCACTGTGTGTAATAAAAGGACAAAATACAAGCCATTTTATGTTACAAGAACCAATCCTAGAAAGAAATCAATCCTATTTCGTACATAATTGACTGTGGCATCTTTGTTAGATGTGTCTGTTAAATGATGATATGTATATGACACTGCTATCTCTAAAAGTAACTCAATAAAACTAGTGTTTTATTCCTGTAAAGAATGTATTTATTCTGCTAAGCAATTAATTAACTGGATAATGACATGATTAAAGCATTACTACGAATGGCACATTACCATATGATACGACTGAATGACAAAAGATATGGTAAAGCTACAGATTTCATTTGCATAACACTGCAAAACATAAATTCAATGGGAATGTGATGAATAAAAGCAACAAAACACGATTATCCCACCTGGAATGATGATATCGGAGAAACCGAGCCTCTTAGTAATAGAGACGTTGCGGGTGAAAAGACGCATGTAATCCTTGCGAATCTGCTCCATATCCCCGTGCAGGAGCTGGAGAGAGACATTGAGGCCTACGAAATACACACAATTGCATTTCATTGAATCTGTACACTAAAATCTGACAGTGTTATACCATGTTAACAGATAGCAACCATAAGAAAGACTGGAAGAGAAAATGATCCTAAAAGAATATTTATCATACAGTCTCACTGCTCATTCACCAATAGTAAAATATTGGAATTTTCTTTGGTTTACATAATATATATGTGTACTGTATATTATTATATATATACAGTGCTGTGCAAAAGTCTTAGGCCACTAGTATTTTGACCAACAAAAAATGGTTTTAAGTCGGCTATTTCTATCTTTTGCTGTAGCCTGTCAGGTAGGTTTTTTCTTCATCTTGGAGATGTTGCCTCAGTTCTTCTGGATTGAGTCTGTCTCAGTTTGTTCTGTTACTTCATGTGATTTCAGACTGGATGATGATCAGATCAGATCTCTGTGTGGAGCACTGGCTGTTGTCAGACAATAATCTCACTGCATTATTACAATTAATGACAAAAATAATGTTTGGAAATGTAAAATAATGTTTCCAACTGACGCATTACACAAAAGATAGATTTGCTGGTGAAGGTACTAGTGTCCTAAGACTTTTACACAGTACTGTATGAATACACACTTATACAATATGTATTTTGAAAATATTTACATCTACATATATTTATTAGTGCTGTCTAACGATTCATTGTGATTAATCACATCCAAAATGAATAAATACTTAATGAGTTTACATATGTAAATACATGTAATTTTTTTTTTAAATATACAGTAAACTGTATATGTGTGCATTTATATATTCATAATAAATGTACACAATACACACACATTATGTTAACAAAAACTTTTATTTTGTATGCGACTAATTGCAATGAATCATTTGAAAACACTAATATTTATATAATTTGTATTACATATTTAATATACAAATATACATTTTTCTTAAAAATATATATACATGTGTGCGTTTTTGTGCATACATTATAAATATACACAGTACACACACATTTATTATGTAAGCAAAAACATTTATTTCATTAACATTATGCGCGCTCTTCTGATGAACATCAGCGTGAGAAGCAAACAGAGAAAAGGTAGGCTAGACATGATGTGCAGATAAATAAACTGTAAAATGAAAAAGTTCCACCTTTTTTGGATGTAGCTATTGCCTGTCAGCATTTACATATGTCCTCATTAAGCCACGGAGAAGTACCAAATTGGCACCGTATTAATGACGTAAAGAATGCAATGCCGCAAAAAAAACCCGATCTGCCTGTTTACACGGCAGTCGCATTGACACAAATCTGATTTATATCTGATTTATATCCACATATGAACAAGGCCTGAAACCGATCTCAAAATATCTGAATGCATGCATTTTTTTCCTGTTTACACTGACATGCAACAGATCCGCAAAAAATCGGAATTGGGTCACATTTAACTGACAGTGTAAACGAGGCCTATGTTTTTTTTCCTCCTTTAATATCACATCCACCCTGTTACTTTTTTACAATCCCTTTAACTTGTTAAACACACTTAAGGAACATTTCACACGAAAATTGTTACCATTTCCTTACCTTCCTGTCTTTCCAAAGATGTACGACTTTCTTTCTTTTGTGGAATGCAAAAGAAGGTATTTTGAGGTTGCTTTCCATTGCATTTTTCCACAAAGGAATCATATAGAAATAACACAAGGCTGAAATAACACTTCAACTTAACAGCTAAATATGTGTTGTAATTCCACCAGGGCCCTCACCAGAAAATCTTGAATGTAAAGATATAAAGATTATAAAAGTCTTGCCAAAACGAATATATTTTAAAAGAAACTGAAACGCACCAACAGATGTTACCACGAGATGCTCTGGCAGAATCGGGTGGATTTACTTTTATTTAGGTCTACACTCACAATAAAAACAAACAATTTTGCTTAAATGTGCCTAAAAGAAAGAAACACTTCAATTCGATAATAAATTGGTTGGTCTGTGTTAAATAGCAGGCGATCTATCACTGCAATGTGTTATGACGAGCGCTCGTGTCCAGTGTTGTAAGTTGGCGCTTGTGCGCAATGCGTGTATTCATACAGAGGAGCGCTTCTTTCTGGTGAAAGCACAAAAAAAAATTCACACGAACGTGCCCTTGCTCTTGATATACAATCACTTAAATGAACAGCGCTTTGTTTTTAATTCGAAAAAATAAGATCTTTACGAGGGTGGATTAGAACTCGCAGCCTCAAAACATTAATCATTTATTCACTGTTATTCACAGTAATCACTGTTACTGGTTACTTTTCATTTCGGCCTTGAGTATATTTTATTGTTAATATTTATATATATATATATATATATATATATATACTAATATTAGTAACTTTGTCGCCATGTGCCCACTTGCGATGTGAGAGTTTAAAACGTCTTGCATAACAGGAATGACCCAACTGCTTCTTGATTTAATGAACTATGGGTAACCCGGTGCCTTAATCCCCTTTTGTAACATTTGTGCCTTTTACCATAACCTCATAAAGTAATAGATCATAAAGTAATAACCTAATTTTTTACCATAAAGTAATAGATCTTATTGTGATCCAGCACACTTAATAACAAGCATTTCTCTTCCTCACTCATTTATCCAACTGATGAAAGCCAATGAGTCTGACATCTGTGCACTGATTTACACTTTAAAGTACCAAGTCTCTTTGAAGAAACACTTTGTTTCTTGAGTAATTTCATCACAAAGCCCAGCAAGAGTTTGAGTTCTTACAGATGGAAATTTCACCCATTCCCACTCCTTCATTTGTCTAAATGACTTTCATCTGAAGTATAACCCTGCTGTACATCTGCTGAGGGACACAGCCTGCGGTATAGATTGACATGAGAGAAACTGCATAATCTCCTTCCTGCTTGATCGGCTTTTTTGACTCCCACCATTTTTTTATCTGGCCCTTTTCTTCAAGCTTAAGCCTCCGATGTCTTCCTCAAGGTCTTTGACTCCTTCGTTCTGCAGAAAAACTGTCTCATACTTGGCAATAAACAAACATTGCAGGTACATTCTTCGGTTTCGGGTTGCACAGATGAGGTTTGATGGGTTTATAAGCTCTGGAAGCATCTATAAAGCCACGGCTTCATTATGGTTTCATAATATATTCAGAGTAAGCTGCCCACATGAGTGAAATCATCAGCAGTCCATTCATTTTGAAACCACTTGCGAGATGATGCACACCAAGATTACATAACTACTACTCCACCACCTCCACAAAACATGGCATCAACAACACAACACCATGCACTCACAGACCCCTACTTCATCTGTTTGCCTTTTTAAATGTAAAAACAACATTGCTGTTTCTTTTTCTCTGTTATTTTTTTTTAACCCTGCAACAAAATCAATAACAGTCATTTGGCTTTTATCCAAGCGATTTGCTATAAGAGCTGGCGATCTGGCCATTAAAACATATTGAGTGGCAGCAATGTCATGAAAAGGGTCGGCTGCTCTCTGTGCACAAGATCGATATGGCGTTCTAGTCCACACTGATAGCCGATTAGTGTGACTGATAAATAGCTACTAATGGTCATCGGTTAAAAAGACATTCATTTAGCGTAACTGAATTACTGCAGATGACTGGATGGCACTTACAAGCTGATTGAGATCAGAGTTTATTCTAATCAAGCTTAAAAGAATAACAGTTCTGTGTTTGCGGCTTCTGTGTTTAAAGTTGTTCGTAAATCCTACCTCATTTACCTCGCTGTCAAACTATTAATCCCCTCCCAAAAAACTACAAAAAAACAAACAATAAAAGCCATGCAAAGCAAAAAAAACAAACAAACAAGCCAAGCCAAAAACAAAACAACAAAGTAAGAAAGAAAACAGAACATAGCAAAAATAAATAAATAAAACAAAAAAGCCAAGTCAAGCAAAACAAAGCCAAGTGAAACAGAATAGCCAAATTGAAAAAGACAAATCAAAACAAAAAATAAAACTAAACCAAGCTAAAAAAAATTGTAATACAACAAATTAAAGACAAGCAGCAAAAAATTAAAAACAAACAATCAAAAGAAAGCCAAAAAATCCAAACCAAAACAAAGCATTTGGTTTGTAATTAAAAATATTGATACAAAGCAAATTTAAACTAAAAACAAAATATGAATCCGAAAATAAATATAAAATATAATATAAAAATAAAAACACTATATTAATATAGTACATTAAAAATAAAATAAAATAAAATAAAATAAAATAAAATAAAATAAAATAAAATAAAATAAAATAAAATAAAATTAAAAAAATCAAAATTTAAAAATCCATGTTAGCCATTTAGCCAGACATTTCTCATTTCTGGAGCCCAAATTTGAATGAATTTAACCATCCCGATGTGATTTTAGGAGCCCTGAGCACCTTGCTTGAAACATCTCAGAAGCTAGCCACAATAGACTAGATATACGTAAGCACCATTCAATTTTCCTCAGAAAATGTATAAAGAAAGTTGTTCTTGCAGGCTGAGAATGTGCACACGAGTTCCATGCTTCACCTTGAATCCACTGCAAGTAAATGACACCACCACTTTTAAAATACACGATAATAAGTAGATATTTACATAATTCTATTATGACAAATGCCCAAACCTAAAATAAGCTTGGTGCAAAGATCTTCTTGATGTGCTGGTCTTATTAAAGTGGCCATGACTCTTCGAGTCATGCAGACGTCATAAAAACAAAAGCGCCTGAATAACAGCTCTCCTCGGTCTCTCTTTTGAATTCACACTGGCGTATGCTTTGACTGCATGCTTCTGCTGCTGCTCAGAACCTGTTGCTAGGAGAGACCCCGGCATTTCTCTGTAAAGAGTTCTGCTATTTATATCTAAAGAGCATGAAGAAAAGAAATTCTGCAGCATGATTTGGTACAATTTGAATACTTCAATTAAATAAATCGCTTGATTCAATTTTTTCAGAAGAACACTGTTGCTATGACAGACAAAATGGTCTTTGAAGGGAAAATTTACCCCAAAATGGAAATTTGGTGCGTTATAACTAAACGTTCTGTTACAGACTAAGCCTCTGTTCTTAAGTTGTACAAAAATTGTGAGGAACACACTGAAATATCTCCCTTTGCAGAAAGAAAGGTCATAATGGTTTGGAATGACATGACATTGAGTTTATACGTTTAATCTCTTTAAGAGGAGAAGTAAAAGTAAAATCTTACCTGTATTTGAGCCAATATGGCTGTATCGCGAGCTGACCTTCCTGATGATACTGTCGTGGATTTGGTACCACTCACTCTCTGCATTACATCTGTAAACAGATGTAAACAAAGTTATAAAAACATTACTGATGAATAAAACTAAATGGTTAATTAATACATATATGCACAAAATATATTTTACAAATAGTGCTGTCAAACGATTCATTTTGATTAATCACATCCAAAATAACAGTTTTTGTTCACATAATATAATCTATGTACATACAAACGCATGCATGTATATATATTTAAGAAAAATCGTAAATATTTTATGTTTAAACTTTCTAAATATATAAACATGTAAATAGTTTTTAAAATATATAATGTATCGGTGTGCTTTTATATACAGTATACACAATAAATATACACAGTATACAAACATGCATTATGTAAACAAAAACGTTTATTTTGGATTTCATTTATCTTTTGACAGCACTATTTACGTACAATGCATAAACTATATTTTACAATATGAACGAGTTTGTGCAACAATTTGTTTTTTTTTTTCAATCTGTCCATTGGAACTAGTTAATAAATCAAATAAGTCAAATAAATTTAAACAAAAAGTTAGGGGGCCATACTCACGAGTAAATCTTCAGCAAGTGATCGTCCTTGAAGTCAGCAGTTAACAGGTCAGCCACGCTAATCACGGCACAACCATATGGACGCTTGTACTGCGTGTTACTTACGCTCTTCTTCTCACCTGCGACCATTCGCCCTGCGGACACACACATAGAAGCTCACACACTGCTTTGATGAGAATAAATATATAAGCTAACACAAAAAGATGTAACTGACATTTTCTTATTCTGCCTCAAAGAACACATAGCACTGTCACAAGCTTGACATAATGCGTCATGTGACACAACTTACCACAACTTACAACTACCCAGAAACTCTTGCTGACTTGTCAGTTTTATGTAGCTCTTATGGCAGAATGATTAACACTTATGTCTTAATAATGGCACTTGAAACACAAAATAGACATAACGTTACACAACAAACAATTCCCAGTCCACAGTGACATGAATTACATACATGCAAATGAGCATTAATTTATACTGTAACATCACAGAATCTGTACTGGTGCAGGCCATGCATGTAGCGACGACTGCTACACAGACACAAAGGTGATGTTTACAGACAAAGACACCATCTTGGTCACAACTGACCTGAAGTGGCCTGTCATTCAGCCCTTATAATGCTGCCATTACTATTGATGAATACATCTGAAAAATCTTAAAGCACTGTCAAGCAGTGCACTGTCAAGTTCTGAGATCCATATGACACCTATGATAGAGTCACTAAGGCATTATGACAGGTCACACGGCGAGAAAATTGATGTGTATCCAACAGCTCTTACCTATTCTAAAAATATGAGCTACAACATACACATCTTTGCGAAGATCGCTACTTCCCAAATCCTTAAAAAAAGACAAATGTTTTATTGAGCAATATTTACTAGATTCCATTCACCAAACATTCTCTAAACCTACTCTATTAAAAGTTATTATTAAAGAGATGGTTCACCCAAAAATTTCTTTTTACTCACCTTCGAAGCATCCTAGGTGTCTGTGACTTTCTCCTTTCAGGCGAATCCAATCGGAGTTATAATAAAAATTGGCATTGCTTCCAGTTTCCACAGAAAGCAGACGTGAGAGAAAAGTGCTTATTAAGTTTAAAATATGGATATTTTTTGTATAGAAATGCATGGATTCATTAAAGGAGGACTTTATTTACCCCCTTGGAGCCATGTGAGGGGCAAGGGGGGACAATATGTATTATAACTCTGATTGGATTCGTCTGAAAGAAGAAAGTCACATACACCTAAGATGCTTCAAAGGTGAGTAAAAGACAGGATCACTTTCATTTTTGGGGGAACTATTTCTTTAAACAATCAAAAAATATGTGTCAATTTAACATGCTCATTGATTGTTGTTAAATACAGTATACAGTAAAAAGCAACACTAAATAAAAAAGTACCAGCAAAGCAAAAAAAAACAAAAAGAAATAAAACTGAACTAAACTAAATAACTAGCCAAACAAAACATGAAAGAACTAACAAAGCAAAAACAGATGAACCAGTAAAACAAAACAAATAAAAGAAGAAAAACACAAAACAACTATTAAAACAAAACAAAAAACAGATGAAGTACTAAATCAAAACAAACAAAAGAAGAGAAAAATAAAAGAAAAAAACAAAACAAAGAAAGCAAAACACAGGATTTCCTGATAAACAGTAAAACAACACAATCATTTAAACCAAACCAAAGTCACTTTTTGCAATGTCAATTCAATGATATGCTTGTCTGCCATCGATAAAGTCTAATTCCTTACATTATACAAACCCAATTTGGGGGCTTTTTTTTTTTACAGCAAGTATTTTATTTATTTAGCAAGTAATTATTGCAGTCAGTGTGATTAACAACTCAGTGTGTCATATATTTAAATTGATTTCAATTTTAAATCAAAGTCTTACTCTAGACATTTACAAATGACAACTGTTGAGAAAACACATCTAAAATGTGTTATTTTATTTTCTTCAAAAAAATCATTTTCAAATTCACACAAAAAAATGCTTTTTGTTTCAGATTTAAATTTAAAACCTCCACCATTAGCAAAAATGTCAAGGACATACTTTCCACTTAGGAAACTATTTATCTACCACAGCACCAGATCCTTTTAATGCCAAAGCAAATGAAAAATGTCCAAGGACATGCCCTTGGTGCACCCCAAAAAAGTCCATACTTACAACAAAGAGTGTACAGTGCCTCTCAGTCTTCTCTGGAGACTTTGGTAGGCCTTGCTTATTGAGGCGCACAAAGAACCTCTCACTGCACAGATAGAAAGAGAGAGAGACAGTCAGGAAACACAGCAAGACCAGTGCGGCACGAGTGTGTACGTGTGCATCTTCAGCTGCATGTGTTAGTGCATCTCCTCTGACACTAGTGCTAGGTAATTACAAGGAGAGGCCCATTGAGGCTCGGTATCTCCTCGATTCTCCTTCACTTTCACTAAGTGCCCTGGGGCGCCACTCGTTCTGAATAATTTACAATGAGGAGGGGTGCCTGAACAGTACACCCCCTAACATGAGCGGCGAGAGAGAAGGGGGGAGAGAAAAAGAGACAGAAACCAATGAAAAATTCAACAAACACATCAAGGCCTTGGTTCCGTCATGGATGTGAAATGAAAACATCCCTCAGGCTGATGTATGTAGGATGGAGAGTGGTAAACAGATGCATTGACGTCACAGTAAAATTGAATTTCAGATATTAGTTCCCAGTAGCGCCGTGATCAACGTAACAGTCTGAGATAGCGTCATACATATATATTCTAGGTATACGTATTGATGGATGACTGGTTGGGTTTGGAGACATCTTTCAGACAGCTAAAAAGAGTATACCGATTCATAATTAATGAAATCGGGGTCAGACTAAATCAATGCATGTTTTTTATTGCCAGATCTGAAAGCCTTTTAGTGCATTCAAACATATAACCTGCATGATTACCAAAGCAAATGTTTAATGAAAATGTATTTAAAAGGATAGCTCACTCAAAAATAAAATTACCTCATAATTAGAGCCCAAACTGATATATCGGCAGGCCGATATTAGGCATTTTCCAAACTCATTAATAATGGCCGATAAATGAACATTTCAAAAATAAAATAAAAATGGACGAAAATGCTTACTGGTAACTTTGATTTGGTTGTTGTTTTTATTGTGCTTTTGTTCAAAGGACCTTAAAGTTTCATATCTAAAATTTCTATTTTTATACATTTTATTTATCAGAACTTTTAATATATTTTGATGTTCCTCTGTTCCGTTTTGACAATAATATTTAAGTGAATACTCTACTACAAATAACTGTTCTTGCACTAAGACCCGCCTTTGCTGGACTGGAGCTATTGAGGATTGACTGATTCAGTACACTATAAAATATACTGTTATTTATATTTTGCTGTTGTTGTTGTCATTTATCAGAACTTAACAGAATTTGTCATACATTTTATTTATCAGAATTTAAAAATATTTTGATGTTCCTCTGTTCTGTTGTGACAATAAAAGAAACAAGTTTCTTTTTAAAATGCATTATCATATTA
>JAUMHI010000074.1:8420995-8448242 GCA_032359435.1 Enteromius unitaeniatus
CATCTCGAAGCGAGATTCCTATTCGTCGGTCTCGACGTGACGTCTCCGTTCCCTTCTTCAGGGAACGAGGGTTACAACACGTAACCAAGACGTTTTCTTACTATATACATGCTCACACGCTGCCGTTTTGGGTCTTGGGAATGCTCTGGAGTGGTTTGATAAGCCTGATTGGTCCCATGTGTGTCCTTTTGACCAGTTGCACCTTGGTTTTCTACTGATTGGGACTCTTCCGTTCCCTGTCAAAGATTGCACTGTGTCTGTGTTTGTGTTTCCTACAGCAAAATTATGAGTAGGCGTACTTTTGCAGAAAAGTGTTATTTTTGTTCCTCTTCCAGTTGTGTATTTGTTAACTAGGGTTCCGCATTCCTGTGCTAATGATGGTCATATTAGCCACGGAAAGACTGATATTTAATCTGAACAATATATAAAGCTTTGCAATTAAAAGGGTTATCAAAATGTAATAAATAAGTCATTTTACATAATAACTGGTATTTTATGACCTCATATTAGTTAGATTCAATTGAATATATGTACTTTTAACAATGCATGTGTTGCATCACACATCTATTTTAAATTAATACATTAATAAATTATTTTTAATTAATTAATAATTAATACATTAATTAATTCTAAAATATGTAAATCTAAACTATGTTAAACGTTTAACCTGAAATCTAGATCATGTGATGGGATTATTTGTCAACTACCCAATTTTAGACATTTGAAAATAGAGGCTTTTACTTAAAACCTTTTTCACTGCTTTCATTAGTTTGGCTCATTACTTTGGCCTTTAGGTTTGTAATCACCTTGCGGCAGGTTATGTGTGAGCAGAATGGGCTTAATGTAAATGAACTTTCAGAGCAGGAAAATGTGAGTTTACTGATGCATAGAAATATGTAGTGGACTAAAACTGTTTTTCCCAGTCAAATCAATTTCAGTCATTTAAATTGACCTTCATTTATCTGAGAATTGTCCACCATTATTTTTGGTCGAAACAGAAAATAATATTTTGTACTTTTCTTTACAGACATTGGCTCTATGCATGTGTGCTCCAAGAGGTTTATAAATGGCTTCTCAAGTGAATCAGTGGTTTGTATAAAAGTAATATCCATATTTAAAACTTTATAATTGTAATCCCTAGCTTCCACTAGCTGTTGTAGTTACCAAAATGATAAAATGAATTTTTGTTTGCATAAACACTGTAACAGTATTATCACCAATGATGTCCAAATTTTAAATGGCAACATGACTGGCAACACTTTATCTAATAACTTGCACGAAATGTTCAAATGTTTCATAATAAGGTAAACCTCACATTTCAGCCTTTAAATAAATAAAAGGATTATGTAAAATGATAACCGATTAATTTATGTATTCTGATACAAATGATTCTAGACAAATTTTTAAATGTATAAAATCCACATAAGCTTGTTTTTCATCATATAGTCAAAATGTACAACTGGGCATGCAAATCAGTGCATTTATTGGCCAGACAAAAACTGCACCCAGGCTGAATGTAAATATAAGACTCTGTAATTGCACTCTTGGACACTAAGTGGCGCTTATGGAACAGCAGAATTACAGCCGTTTTTGTAAAATGTACAGTGTTATATATTTCGTGCAGTTGTATACTTACATTATTTCAAAAGTTCTGTAGAATTTGTAAATTGTGAAGAAATTCCAGATTTAAATGAACCGTTATGAATACTACGGTAACACGTGTGGACAAATAGTTATTTATTGCGCATTTCAATATCATAGATCATGATTACGCTTTCCACAGTCCCAAAAATCGTAGATGTATAGTAACTGAGGCAAGAAGATATTGAAACAAATAAACAAGAACAAATATCGTCGTGGCGTTTACGAAATGGAAGGATCTTTGCGAAAACCTCGGACTGGTCAGATACTCCGTTCTTACGTGTTTTTTAATACATTACTATTCCTTCTGAAGAAAATAAAAAGTACAAGAGTTAAACTACTTTCATAATAATTGAATGGTGCTCTTAAGGGGCTTTCACATCAGACAAACCTTGTGTGTACACCAGGAACTAGGAATGGTTTTAGTTCTAGTAACTTCATTTGGAGGAACTAAATTAGCTTCTGAACTGTGAACAACTGTTGTCTGCAGTATTGTTCTTTTCTCAGCCTTGATGATATATAACAAGTCAGATTTTCATACTCTGTCAAATCGCATATACAATGTATTGTGCATGTATATGCCATCTCCATTATCAAAAAACCCACAACACACAACAAATCCAGCTCAAGGCATCCTCGATTCACAGGTTGATGTTTGTGGAACCACAGTGCTGACTATTTCCTAGAACTCTGTGTTGAGAAAGCCCCTATTGTTCTTAAAGCTCCTGGTTCCCATTCACTTTCACTGTACGTTTTGTAAAAAGAGCAGCTTAAACACTCTGCTGAACGTCTCTTATTATGTTCCACGGAAGAAAGAAAGTCAACCTGGTTCGGATCAATATGAGAGTAAGTAAATGAAATGTTCTGTAAGCATCTTATATTTATAAATGCATTTGTAGGAGAATCATCAAAACTGTTTTAATAAGCATTAAATACAGTAAGGTTCTGCTGACACAATTGTTTCAATCAGATGAATACAAACTCATCAGCTACTTTATGCAAATCCACTCCCTATGCGGAGCACAGCTTTACTGGTATTTCAAGATCACTATGGAAACCTTCCATGCTTAATTTACATTAATTTTAATTCACATCCACCAGCTAAACTAATGCAGTACCGCATTCAAACCGTCATACAAAACGCTTTTTACTCAAGGACTTCAGAAAGGCCAGCAGGATGTAAAAAAGCATGGTATAGGCACAAATGTGTTGCTATATTAATGCTTTACTCAATCCCCGCATTGATTTATTTTACCCAAGCGAAAGGGCCAGTGTTGCTCACCCATTTATAAATGTACCCAGTGGAGCTTCAGATGAAATCGTCACCCTCATAAGTACGACAGACATATAAAGATGGTGTTTTCACTGAGCTGTGGAGTGGGAAGGAGCTCTGTCTTACCTTGGTAATTGCAGATGTCTCCCACGCTGTTCTGACGCGTGATGTGGTGCCAGTAAGCGCTTCGCGGGAGAGATATCGACTTTGTTAATGTGCTCTCGTTTGAAAGAGTCTGTGAGGCAGAGCAGAAAATCATTGGGTTACATTGGTTATATTTCCAGTCAAATCACTCGGAAAAGGGCTTACGCTGAGAACATTTCAAAGACTCTCCAGTAAACAGCACCCCTCCATTAGGCTGTTTTGATCATTACAGATGACAGGTGGAGGGTGATGTCATTACAGCCTTTTAAAAAGAGCATTTATCACAGCATTTTAAGAGAATTTCGCCAATCCGAACCAATAAAGACTCTTAGCGGGACTCTTGATCAAGATTTCAGAGCGAGCAGCATTTTTGGCAGGGGTCCTGGATGCCGAGATCTGAGCGGAGGGCCATATGGTCAAGTCTCATCAGCCTCCACTGAAGGCCTTAGAGATGATTCACTGCCAGCGAGGCAGCGGCGCAGTTTAAATAGCGCAGGAAAGACCATCCGCATCAGGCAAATGAAAGATTCATCAGCCTCGCTAGCTTCAGGGGGGTTCGGAGAAATAACCAAAATGAGTTTTCAATGACACGTTGATAACCAAAAAGGCAGGATAACATTTTAAGGCATTAGTGTTCAGAAGCTTTATACACTGAAAATTCCTGAGGCTGTTATTTCTGTCGTTATCTTGCAACTAAGATGTGTCTCAAATCCATTTACATTTTATTCGAAGCGACTTCCATTGCATTGGAGGTATGCGTTTTATCAGCATGCGCATTCTCGGGATTCAAACTCTTGAACTTGATGCTGCTAACGTCACACTCTACCAGTTGAGCTATAGGAACACATAAGTGCAGCATTTCTGAAGGTACTCGACTGCAGTTCAGGATTAGTTGACAGCAGTTGCTTTTCAAAGATGCCAGTGTTCTGTGACCTGGATTTATGAAACATCACATACTGTGCACTGTGCAAGCAGGAAAACATACTTAGAAAACTGGCAGAACCTTAACAGGGAAGCTGCAGTCCAGTATATTGTACAGTGATAATTGGTTGATTTTTAGGTTATCTGATCTAAGGTAATAATTAGTTTTCCAAAATGACGCTACGGTGATGTGGAGAGACACAGAGAAAAGTATTTTGATTTTCTTTGCATACAGAAAGTATTCTCAATGCTTCATAAAGTTACGGTTGAACCACTGATGGCAGTATTGTGGAGTATTATGTCTTTCATGCTTTTCTGGATCTTGACAGTGTCCAGTACTTTGCAGTCAACGGGATAGTTATAAGTTGGAACGACATGAGGGTAAGTGATTAATGGCAACATTTTTTATTGTGGAGTGGAGTAACCCTTTAATGCAGGAACAGGGCTAATCTAACGGGCTAGGCTAATCTGGCTTAATCTAACCGGCCCATAATGTTTTTTGTCTCTTATACTAAGGTATTTATTTGATCAAAAACTGTAATATTGTAAAATATAACTACAATTAAAAAAAAAACATTTGTTTTCTATTTGAATCCATTTTAAAATGTAATTTTTTTGTATGTATAGAAATTATTTACTAGTCTTTATTGTTTTCCAAAAAAAAAAAAAAGATAAATAAACGTTACTGATCCCCAAATGTAGTTTTGAGACCTAAACCTTGCATTTAAGTGATTAAAATTAATAGTTAAAGGAAAGAAGTGATCGTTATTATTACTGTTATACTTTTTAGCAGTTTAAGTTAATTAAAAATTCACAAAACATGTTCAGAATTTTCATGGAAAATCAACTTTAAATCACTATTGAAAAGTGAATTTTAAATTCACTAAAATCAATTGTAATGTCATTCACCCTTAAAAAATACATAGATAAATGAAATAACTTAATAAATTGAGCCCCTCGAGTAGGTTTTTGTGTTTTTAAAGGGAATTGCAAGAACCACCCTCCATTTTGAACACTGCAATGGAGACTTTTTTTGTGAAATATGACTACTAACATTACAGAATAATACATGCAGTACCATGTACTTTTACTTTACCTGTGAGCTCTTCTCCATCTCCATCATCATGCGTTCATGTTGCTCAGCGATGGACAGCGTGGCAGAGTGAACTCTTTGATAGATCATCTCACCTTCTCTGGTCTGGAACGTGAACAAACCCTCCCCTGTATCACACATCCTGTAAGAGCACAACACACACACACACACACACATCCGTTAAGCAATAATAGCTTCCATTTAGTTTTCAGTTCACTCGTGGTAATAGGCTGAACAGTAAACGTAGACTTTAAGGGCAGCCTGCAAGTGAAAGCGTATGTTAAATGTTGAGCACCTTCATGAATCAGTGCATCAATATCCAGAGAAGCAGAATCAGGGCTATTGGATTTAGGACGAAAACATCTTGTCAGATAAAAGCACTCCCAACTAGAATCGAATGTCGTTCACACACCTTCCAGACTCAAATGTGAACCAGGTCGAGTCTCTGCCGTATCTCCTCAGGGAGTTGAGCGGCCACATGACCAGCTTTACTCTGGCATTATGGATGTCCCAAAGGTAGATGTTCTCATGGGTAATCTGCATTGTGCACTCTCCGTAGATGTCCAGGTTTGGGGTCGGCATCAAGTAAACATTAAATCTTTCTGTAATATAAAATAAGTAAATAAGTGCTAAATATAAATATAAATAAATATATATATATATATATATATATATATAAACAGAAGACAACATGACACAAAAATGTACTAAAAACATTAATATATAAAGTGAAAAAAAAAGATTCAAAATATGAATAAAACTTTACCACTAAATACCACTAAAGCAAGTATTGCAGATTGGGTGTTTGATGACATTTTAAAATAAAATAAACCTTGAAACCATTGAATATATTAAAATTTAAATCAAAAACTTTGATCTCTTCAGATGTACAAAGCTTTGAACAATTTAGGATGTGTGTTTAGAATAAAATCAAATAAAAAAGAAATTTATTGTGAGAAAATATTTAAAACATTTTAATTTTAGCTAATAATTTTATTAATATATTAATAGTAATTATAAAATATTAATGAATTACATTTTTAATTCTGTAATATTATATATATATCATATTTAATAATAATAATAATGTCTATTGAAACTGTTCGCAACAATTTATTTTACATCTGTACATGGGACATCTTGGGGGAAAAAATAGACTGTTTTTTCTATTGATAAATTGATTCAATCACTACAAGTAACTTTTATATATCAGATTGGAGCCATGAAGCTAAGTGCAAGTATTTTTGCAAAGTGACATTATTAATATATTTTGATTTTTAAAAAAGTTTTTTTCTTCAGAATAACAAGCACAGATGAAGTGCACCCAATAAACCAATGAATTTATTATTTTCTACATAAAGTAAATAACTCAAAATGGTTCGGCAACAATAGCAGCTTACACTGACAAAAAAATTACCACTGTTTTATGTTACGGAAAACTCATAATGGGGTAAACAGTTTCTTTAACAGATATGAAAAGGTTGCAGACTGCTGGTTGATCGACATTTCTTTTAATAATAATTACATTTGCTCAAAAAAGGGGAAAGAACCATGGCGGTAGAGTCCATTCGGCTGTCATATTTACAGACATCTCAAACAGCTTTTATTTGGGTAGCTGAAAGATTCTGCTCTGCCTAAAGATGACAGAGAATTAAAGGGTAAGCCTGGAAGCCTTGAGCACATCTCAACAGAGCCATCTAGCATGATTATTATTTTTCAGACGGACTATTTTCTCTTCTTGCAGATGCGGCTCTTGCAGTGAACAAAGGTCAACAGATTGTTGCCATAGAGCCGCAGTTGAGCCAACCACGACTGGAGTAACCACACCATCACAATTAGCTCCAAAAAGACAAGGGTGCACTTCATAATCCAAATTAATAGTGCCTAATTATACCTAATGCTTCAAAATAAGCTATGTGTCTCTCCAGAGGAAGAGGCAATGTAATGTGGGGGCTATTTTAGGGATTGCGAAAATTAACTCTGATTTAATTATCGCAGCCCGCCGTTAGAGGGGTCTAATTGAAGCACAAATGGCAAACTCTCTGCTCGTTATTCCTCAGCTGTCGAACAGCGGAGAAACCATCATTTTGCTGACCTCCAGCTGATATAATCATATACACATTGCGCTCTCGTTATGAAAACAAATCAATATTTGCTTGTCATTTGATTGAAAAAAATTTGATGATCACTCTATACGGTCTGCTGCAGCTTAATGCTTGAATGCTTCGGCAGCACTTGGAGATGAACTGTATTGATTTTCTGAATTATGTTTAAAAAAACACTCACATAAACACAGACACAACTCGGGCCATCTCAGACTGAAACAGTCTGATCTTGGAGGAGACGCAGTTGCCTTAAAGCACCAGTTCTCAAATTGTGGGTTGAAACTGTTTTTATAGAAAACATTTCATTTAAAATCTCTTTGGAAGCAAAATGAAATGAAATGAAATGAAATTATAATATTTTATATGATAAAGTATTTACATTTTATATAAAATATACAAATAAATGTTTATAATAAAAATAATGACATGATGATTTTATAACTTCATTATTTTATTCACTTTAAATATAGAATATTTAGTGTATGTAGATTTATAAAAGGAAAAAAAAAATATATATATATATATATTTATATATATATATTTAAATAAATAAAATAAATAAATAAATGATAAATCATTCCTCATATTTTTTTTTTTGAGCAAATGCATATTTTGCTGTATTTTGATGCAAGTTCACCTGTCACCACCCAAAGAAGGCATACACCAATAACAAATACTAATAAATACTATTAATACTAGGGATGTAACGGTTATGTAAATACCGTCATACCGCAATATCAAATTTCTTCGATAATACCGTGGTCGCATGACTCGATAAAACGATAGGTATTCTGAGAAAAGGCGAATGAAGTGAACGGGAGGTAGTGGGAACTACAATTCCCATCAGCCCAATCATGCCCATCATTCTTCATGTTGTCGCTACAGATCAGTGTTGCCAACTTAGCGTCTTTGTCTCTATATTTAGCGACTATTCAGACCCCCTTAGCGACATTTTCCCTAAAAGCGACTGGCGACAAATCTAGAGACTTCTTGGACAAACCTCAGCCAGTCTCCGGTACTGCCGCGCAAGCTCTTGTTTTCTCAACGCATACACACCCCTCTCTCTGCGTCTGTTCTGTTCAGCGAGATGCTGAGATGAGCAGGGCTTTCAGTTAAAATAGATATTGTGTTGCTTCTAACTCTATTTTACATGCAAATAGAGCCAAAATCACAGCATAGCCATTGTCTATCTCTTATGTGTACTTGGTTTCATTATTGAGTATTATAAATATAATTATATAATTATAAATAAGGATTTTAATTCCGATTAACATCTTGTAAGGTAGAGCTAGTTTAGTATGCCTTATAATGGCATGCATTTCAGTCACTATTTCATATTAATTCCATTTTTCTGACAACAGAAACCATTAAAAATATCAGTGAAAACAGTTATATTGAGAATTAGGGTGCATTGAATAACATTATGTGACCACAGAAGCAAGATATGTGACGTAATGAATGTGCAAAGCGGGTTTTAAATCGAATGTGTGGAAGGTTTAATAATTTTTTGTTATTAAAATTTAAGTTCCTGTTTTAAAGTTCACAGATAGATGGCTAATTTGTATGCCATTGATATGTTCAGTGTTCATGTAAACTGTTTAATAAACACTTCTGGCATTTTTTTTGAGCCTCTTAATTAGTTTTGTTTTTTATGTAAAAGATTCAATAAATACCCTACCGTGCCATTCATACTGTGAAATTTTGATACTGTTACATCCCTATATATTAGTGGTGGGCTGTTATCGTTGTTAACATGCTGCGTTAATGTGAGACTCTTATCGCGTGATAAAAAAAGAAATAAATAAAAAATATTGCTGTTATTCACAAAGTTGGGTTGGGAGCTGGGTATATACTACACAAGCTATGATGACTTTCGCCGGTTTCAGACTCTTGGTCGTGTGAAAATATCCCCAAGCTGTTTCTGTATACAAAGTTCACACGGTTATCTCTTTTTATTTATTTTTTTGGACTTATACGGTTGTTTGTCACACACACTCAATTGATGGATCTGTTTTATCTGACTTCTTTTGGACTAATAAAAAAATAACACTGCCATTCTAAAGCTTGGAAAAGCTAGGATATTTTTAATATAACTTTAACTGCTTTCATCTGAAAGAAGAAAGGATTCCTTGAGTGTGACTAAATCATGGGATAATTGACATTTCTGGGTAAACTACCCCTTTAATCGCATAATCATTTTTATTTTTTAGATATTATTATTATTATTGTCATAGTTCATAATTTACAGAATGTTTTATATATTATAATAAAAAAATATGATAATGTGATAATTTTAAGTACCACTACAACAAAGAACATTTCAGTATTACCATCGTCACCACCAAAAATCTATTGCAAAGACATAAAAACATCAAATAAAAGGGAAACCAACGCTGCATCATCTAATATCAAAACATGAAGGTTTGCTTAACATACCTCGTACCGGAAAGTTGCATCCAGCAGAAGTTCAGGAAGCATCTTCTCACCCAGCTCCTGGCTTCCAGCATCAGAGACGTAATGGAGAACCAGCACCTCATTCTCCAGGAAGTGTCCATGTTTGGCCACAGAGCGCATGGCCACATGAAACTTCTGCTGCAAGCTCAAGCTCTTGTCCACTTTGGTGAACATCATGAGAGCATGAAAGCGTGACGGCTTTCCATCCAGCTCCTCTCCAGCTCCCATCCTGCTTTCTGGATGTCCAGACCGAACGTCTATTAAAAGATCTGCATCATCACGATTGGTGTTGTGGCTCGCTTGTGTTTCCTTGATGCGTTTTGTGGTGCTCGAGAAGTTCTGCTTTTCAGAGCCAAAGTAGTAGAAGGCCACCACGGCCAGAGCTGCAGCAAAGAGCAGCATGATCTGATAGGACCTAAAAGCGCTGATCCTACCCATGCTGACCGACAGCACCCGCAGGACACCCATGGATCCTCGTCAACATCCACAAAATAGTGCAGGGTGCCCTTTCTTATGTCTATTTGACACTTTTTAATCTCCAATCACATCCTAAGGGCAAAAAACATTATTAATCAGTGACATTTTGCAAAGAGCAAATTAACAGCATTATATTTGCTTTGAGAGGCACAGCAAAGACATTTAACTTATAATATCAATTATGTTTCAAACAGATAGCAGCTGCACTTGGATGCCCAAGAGGCGTTTCAAAGATGGCCGCCGACTGACATGACTTGTCTTAAAGGGACTTTGGTCATGCAGAACAATTTTCATGATGCGTTTTCGTCAGTCTGAAAGAACGATATTATTTTTGGTGAACCCTTCCTTAAAAAAAATAACAGTCAAATGCTGACACCTCTAATGCATGTCAGAGGTCTTTAAGCATGCATATCCATTCTTTATGTTGCATGTTCCCGCACATGATGTACTCACCGCGGTCACATGACGCTTTCAGTAAAGCGCTCCAGCACCAGACACCTTCTGCGGACAGCAGACCATAACAGCGAATCACCAAAGAATGAAGCGCAGCCAGAAGACATGTGTAGGCACGAGACATCTAAACACTTGTCTTGCATCACCGGAAGTTCAATAGTTCATAATAAAAGACTCGCACTCACGTGTTACATCAAACATTTCTTTATTTCTCTGTTTTAAGTGCGCCATAGATTAAATAATAAGGAGAATGGGGAAAAAAAATATTAGTTCATTAAATTTAAATGAATTTTAGTCGATTTTATTGTGGATGATACATATTGTATACACACATTTTATTTTTCATATAATTTAACAAAATTATTTTCACTGTTATTTCTATTAATTCATTTATTATAATTATTATTATTTTATTTAATGTAGAACAAAGTCAGTCTACGTGGATTACAATAACTATATATACAAGCCTGGGGTTGCAAAAATAAAGGGGCGATTCTGACAAGACTCACCTGGAGTACCAACTATTTATCTTTCACTGTAGTTTAGTCCATCTAGTTATTATATAAAGTTTCTCAATAAATTTTGAAAATGCCTTAATTGTTTAGTTCTGTTAATGTATGCTGTTGAAAGCTTTAGCAGCGCAATATTTTAAAATTCTATAAGCCACATTTCATCAGAATTTGGGTTCTCACTAATTTTTATATTATATATTTATATACATATATATATATATATCATATTCCTATACATAAAAGATTCTTAATAGATATTTTAGGTCACTAATCAGTTACTTATAAGTTCAATGTGAGACAGATCATGCAAAATCTTTGTCTAGCCTGTTGTTTCACTGTCACCATCAGCTTTTTTAAACTTCTAGACCAGGGGTTCCCAAACTTTTCAGCTCGCGACCCCAAAAATAACCGTGCCAGTGACTAGTGACCCCTACTATCCTCAGAAGTGCTTAAAATATACAAATGTTGCGCACAACGGGGGTCACAATCAAACAAAGAAATTTGAAAGGCTGATGGCTTTTGAATTTGCATGTTTGTTTGTTTTTTTAAACATAACTATTAACAACTATTTTTTATATTTTGTTAGTTATAGATAAAATTAGTTATTTATATTACAAAAATTATTTGATATCTTGGAAATCCTCTTGCGACCCCCCCTCAATATGACTAGTGACCCCCACTTTGGGAACCACTGTTCTAGACAAGGATTTGTCCAGTGTACATCTGAAATCTAGTTACTACGCGAGTGGAAACAGTGGATGTCAAAATCATTGAACATCCATATAATTAGTCAGATTCATGAAAATTTTCTTGAAATACGTTTATTTGTACATAGTCACATAACACTCAAAATATAGAGGACAGACTCGATACAAAGCTACCTTTGAACTGAGGTGCACAATGAAGTTGAATAGAAATGAATGAGGGGCTTTGTAACTGGTGGCAGTTTATAGATGGTTTGTGATGGGTGCAGTCATAGGCCAAAATCCTTTAGATCTACAAAAAAAAAAAAAAAAAAAAAATATATATATATATATATATATAGGGCAACTTTTTTAACTTTTCTTTTTTTTCTCATACAAGGAAGTAAAGAGGTAAAGATAGTATTTGGCCCACTATATCATTTTATAATAGTGATAGTAAAGAAAAATGATATCTTTATGACATCATAATTGAACACATAAATGAGTAAAATGCAACAGCAATACAGAGAGAGAAATGTAACCACTCAAAGCATTTAAAACAAATTGCTTTGACCTTCCATCAAACAGAATGTTCTATATCCTCCTTCTTTTAGACTTCACATAATAGCAAACTAACTTATTTATATGAATTTAAATGGTCGTTTTCTCTCTTTTTACTGGTGTAGTAGTTCCTAACTGTAAAGAGACTCCAGACCAAACCATTAAAACATTCACAATCGGTATGAAATTGCCTATGCAAGTAAACCTTCAGTGCTGTGGAACATTGACGGCTTTGTAGTCGACACACACAAAAACGGTTCTGAGCGATGATTTTCAAGTACGACAACTGAAACCTATTAAACATTTTCGTCTTTTAACTCCTTTTTTCTCATTTTCCTTTGTCATAAAAAAGACTCCAGGATTTCTGCATCTCAATAGTTTGTTTGCAAGTCATTCCAATGATTAAAAAGTAAATCAGAAAGCTACCGATTACATTAGATGTTTGTGAATGGGCTTTTTAGCGGGTCCAGCCCAAGCAGATCTGTAACCTGTACAGACCAAAAAAACACACGTAGTGAACAGAACCATGCATTAAAATGGCTTTAAGAGAGCTAACATAAGGCTGCTTGCCATGACTAAGCTCTAACATAGCTGATCTCAGTTTCAGGCAGTAAATGAGCACATAGGGTTAAAAACACATGCAGGAGACTAAAGCGTCCCTCAGGACCGAAGGCAAAGAGAGAAAGAACAAAGTACAGAGGAATAAAAAGTGCAAGAACCACCTGCATACATCAGTCTGACACCAAGTCTTTATCTGTTCATTTGTTTACTGCATATAAGAGTTACAAAGTATACCAAAAAAAATGCATAAATGTGGAATACTACAATAGTAAGTACTCAGGACACCATTTTAAACTTAAAAACAGTAGAAAAAAAACAAAACTGTAATACATTACAATTCGCTTAAATGCTGTTGCCCAGCATTTAAGCTCAATATCAACTCTGCAAAGACCCTGTCAGACTGTAACATGGAGCATGTGTTGTTTCCTTCAGTTTTTCCTATCCGATCTGATCTGATCCTTAAGATCTCAGGTGGTTATGCAAGTAGGATCACTGACTTTCCTTTAGAGTAAAACACAACGTACATAAAACGGTGAGAAAAATAGTACTCAGGAGTTTCCTGCCAGTAGCCATATATCCACTTAAATAGCACAATTGCACCTCATTAGTAAATGTACATTTTCACAGCTTTAAAGTAAAGTAATGCAGAAACACGACAGGGGCTTGGATTAACCAACAAGAGCAGAGGAGGGATAGAAAGAGAATATCTGAATCTGTGCCCAATAAGATAGCTCACCCTAACAAGAAAATTGTCACCACTCAAGTTGCTCTAAACAAGAAATACATTTTGAATAATGCTGAAAAAAGTCAACTGGGTTCTTCAAAATATCTTCTATAGTGTTCTGCAGAAAAAAAGAAAGACGGGTTTGGAACGACATGAGGGTGAGGATGAACTATGCCTTTAAACGTGATTATTTGTTTAGATTAGATCTGCTGAAGTGATCCAGA
This sequence comes from Enteromius unitaeniatus, assembly GCA_032359435.1. Classification (NCBI taxonomy): domain Eukaryota; kingdom Metazoa; phylum Chordata; class Actinopteri; order Cypriniformes; family Cyprinidae; genus Enteromius; species Enteromius unitaeniatus. The sequence continues at coordinate 8,434,822 of JAUMHI010000074.1, forward strand.
AAGCTGGTAAACCAACACGCAAAGAGAGCAGCTCCAACGTAACACTGCCATCACAGCCCCAAGCAAGGCACTTAACCTGACTCACAAGGGCACTCAATTAATATCAAATCAAAAGATAACTAACCCTTATTTGCTTTTTCTCCAATTTGCTCAGCCCTATAACTCCACATTTGAGATTTGAACCTGCACCATTCACTGTACATTGTCTGCACTGATAAAAAAGGGGGGTACAGAATGAGCATATATATATATATATATATATATATATATATATATATATACATATATACACACACACACACACACATATATGTGCATGTATGTATAGAAATGTATGTGTAGATTAAATTGAACTGTACTGTAGTGTCATCCGTAAATGATATTTTACCATTGTCATCCATTCGAAGCATTCAAAAGCCATTCCACCGTCTTAAACATCCATTTCGTCTATAGACTCTTTTTAATGTTTAACTACATAGCACCTATCTTTCTTAAAGAGACAGTCCACCCCAAAATGACCCTTATGTTGTTCAAAACCTGCATGACTGACTTTCTTCACGTAAAAGAAGATATTTTGCACAATGCTGATTATCAGTCAGTTTCCATTGACTTCCATTGTATTTTTTTGCCAGTTTAATTAAAATCAATAGAAACCAAAAAAGTTTTGGGTGGACTATTCCTTTAATGCTTCTCACAAAAACTATGAGTTGAATCGGTAAAAAAAAAAAAAAAAATCTGACTATCAGAAAGGTAACTGCTCAGCATCAAAGCACCAACAAGTGTTGCTTCCTGTGGCATGCAAGGGCACATGGAGAAGAATATTAATTCATACTACGCAAGTGTATTAAGGCTTCATATCTGCACGCTGCCAGGGCATCTGATACGACAATCGTTACAACCGAGATAACACAGAGAGCCGATAACCTGGATTCCTGTGATGTTTAGAAGACTGGAACTGGAAAAACATCATTTATCTATAAGGAATAAAAATGAAAATATATGTCCCAAACAGTGATAAACTGAAATATATCAGCCAGGCCATTCATTTTTAAACCATCAGCACTCACTGAACAGCCTTGTGGACAAATAAGCATTGCTTGTATGCTTTAAACTCAATATTTTGATTAAATTGTGTGTAAAATAAGGGAAATCAGAGCTCATTTGCTTAATTAATCGCCATCAGTACTGGACAACAAAATATCCATCACTTAGTCCTAAAAACGAATATTTCTTTCTATCATGAATCCTGCGCTATTATTGTGTAGTGCGTTACGTGCATATTTGAGAACACAACCCATGTCACTACCGAGGTCTCTAAAAAGTCTGTATGAGTTTGAGACTCATGTAGTGCTACTGTGAATGTGAGTTTGTAATAAAAAGGAAATAAAAATATTCACGTCCAGTGCATAATAAAGGTATTCAGGCTATCGTTTTAGCTTGCTGTGCATACAGGGAAGAAAAGAGAACAAAACCTTATCATCCATCTATTATAAACCAACTGAACTCAAAGGACAGAAGCGCAATTCGAAAAATCAGCACCATCAGATTCATACTGCTACGCCTCGGGCTGCCTTTCTCGGGGTTAGTGTTGGTTTTGAGAGGAAAGGCCAGAAAGTTTCATACCCTGTTTTTCTAGTGTTCTCAGAGGTTCCGTGCATATTAGAAGGCATTTGTAGTTTTAAACAGGAAGACATGAACATCCCCACAAAAGCTCCTGAAGAGTGCAGAACATTTTTTTTTCTTCAATGGTTTGTTTTCCGCAGAAAAAAAAAAAAAAAAAAAAAAAAATTTATATATATATATATATATATATATATATCGGGATATCGGATTTTAAAACCTACAAATATTTGTATCGGTATCGGCCTTCAAAATCCTTTATCGGTCGGGCTCTACTCATGATTTACTCACCCTCAAGCCATAGTAGGTGTATACAAATTTCTTTTTCAGATAAATATATTCCAAAATGTCCTGGCTCTTCCAAACTTTGTAATGGCAGTGAATGGGGGTCGAGATTTTTAAGTCCAATGACAGAGGTGCAGAGTAAACTAGTATTGTCAAGGAATATGCTAGTCTTGTGCGAAGTTTTGTTTACAGCAATTGAAATTTGGATTATCGAAATCCAGTGGTGGACAGTAACAAAGCAGTTTTCAAGTATCTGTACTTTACCGGAGTAGTTTTATTTTTAGCAACTTTTACATTTACTTCACTACATTCCTTAGCAAAGGATCATACTTTTTACTTCACTACATTTCATAAAACATATCGTTACTTATATATCACATGCTCCGAGCAAGACGCATTAACGAGCGTCTAACAAGCGATTCATTAACATTAACTGATTCTTTTTAATGAACCTGTTCAATCAGTTCGCTAATCGCACCAAACGATTCATTCTCGAATTGGAATAATCTGATCGCAGCTGTTCTCGATTCGACAGCTCACTGATTCAAACGATCCGTTCAGAGCGAGTCTCCAGTGAACCGAGCAACTGACGCGTGGGAAGTAATGTCCTCTGGGGGCATTTGGCCAAGCAGGTTTACAACACAGACAAAAAAAAGTATTTAATATAATATTTTCCTTCAAATGTTTATCTTATTCTCATGTCATATATGCATTGTTACACAAAACAATAGCCTACGCTCCAAAACACTTCTTTCTTACTTACGCTCAACGTTTTTCTCTTAGGTACATTGCAGTGTAAGCTTTACAGTGAACATTACTACATCCTGCTCGTAAAAAATCTGGCATTTTGAGCAGTAAGATAAAAAAATATGTGCTGTATAAAATTAAGTAGACTGTATAAAATTGCAAAATAAATCTATTAATACTTTTTTACTTAAGTACATAAAAAAACAAGTACTTTTGTACTTTCACTTGAGTAAAATTGAAAAAGGAGTACGTTTACTTTTACTGGAGTAATATTTTATTGTATGTATCTGTACTTTCACTCAAGTACTTGATTTCCTCCAAACATTTTCCTTTACAAATCCTATTTTTGCACTTCTAACTTATGACTGGTTCCGTCATATTTTTGTTCTGCTCTTGTTTTGCATTCGTCATTTCTCACCAGAGTTTTCGCTACGCCTACGTCATCTATTTGGGATGTGTGCGTTACAATTAGCAGCTAGAGATAAGCTAGAGATTAAGGTTTATAAAGTTTTAAATATGGATTTTGTTCTTTCACAAATGCATCGCTTTGCTTTAGAAGGCCTTTATTAACCCCCAGAGCCATTTGGAGGATTTTTATGATGTTTTTTGGGGGTTTCAAAATCCTGACCCCCATTTACTGTCATTTATAAAGCTTGGACATTTTTTAATACAACTCAGATTGAGTTTGTCTGAAAGAAGAAAGTCATATACACTGGCTTGTGGATGAGTAAATCATGGGGAATTTTTCAGTTTGGGGTGAACTATACTTTTAAGTATTTAAAAATAAAAACAATTATTCCTGTGATACAAAGCTGAATTTTCAGCATAATTTATTTTAAATAGAAATACATTTAAAAGTTTGGGGTCAGTAAAGTTTTATTCTCTTTTTAATTTGAAAGAAATTAAAACTTTTATTTAGCTAGGATGTGTTACACTTATAAGAAGTGATGGCAAAAAGATTTATACTGTTGGAAACTGTATAAAATGTTGGATATTTTTAATAAATGCTGTTCACTTTTTATAATAAATCATGCATATTAAAAAGATGTCTGAAGAATCATGCGACACTTTAGACTGGAGTAATGACTGATGGAAATTCAGCTTTGCATCACAGAAATAAATAGTATTTTAAAGTATTTTAAATTAAAAACCCATTATTTTAAATGGTAAGAATATTTCACAATATTACTTTTTTCCTGTATTTTTGATCAAGTAAACGCAGCCTTGATGAACATAAGAAACATCTTTAAAAAATATTACCAATTTTACAGTTTCCAAACTTTTGACTGGTAGTGTACATGTATGGGAGATGTTTTTCAAAATATCTTTATGTCCTTCAGAAGAAAGAATGTCATACAGGTTTAAACAACATGAGAAAGATGAAATGATTTTTGTCTGTGTTGGTCATACTCCAGACAATTTAAGACTTGTGATTGGGTGTCTAGTGTGGCACCTGATTGGTTGCATTTCCCTGCTGTCATAAACAGAGAAGAAGACTTCCAGCTCCTCCCCCAGGTTTGAACTCATCATGCTCTTCATCTGAAGGAACAGGTGGTGCATACTGGCCTGCGGGGGAGCCTCGCGTCTACGATGACGTCTCTCCATCTATTAAAAAAAAACAACAAAATAAAATAATTAATCATCATAATCACAAAGACATTTACAACAACACGATAACTCCGAAATTCTAGAAATATCTAACCACCACCACATACTGCATATTTGTGTGAAAAGTACATAAAAAAACTGCATAAATGTATTATGTGAAACTAAAGCTTTATGTAACCTATGTATTTCTTTACCATTAACCACTTATATCAAAATCTAATGTAATAACAGATCATAACACCCCAGCAATGTGGTTCATCTTTAAGCTTAGGACCCGTCCTGTGTTTTTCTGAACAGAAAGATCCTTCAAAAAGGCACTTGACCCCAGGGACGCCATAATGGTGTCTCTTTTTTTTTTGCTTGCGCCCTCACTTCCCACTATCCTCTCTTTAAACGCTCTCTCTAGTCTAGTACATCCACACCCACATCTTGTTCTCTTTTGTTCCTTTCCTTCCTCCTTTAACCCCTACCCCCACACCTCTGCCCACCCATGGACCAGTGGAAACTGGGACACGTGTGGTCAGGCCTGCAGCTGAGAGGAAAAGTGAATTCTGACTGTACTGCTATTGTCGTAATAGCGCTCTTTTAAAACTCTAGTGAGCTAGGCAGCATTGTAAGACATTACAGATGCTCTCCTGATACAAACGCTTAACTTCATAATGCAGCATACTAAGATCCAAATTCCATGTCCCCTTTGCAAAGAATGCAATACCATAGCATTGATCAAGAATTTTTGTAATATTGTTATACTATCTTTCATTCAGTACTGAGACGTATAGATAAAAATATTTTAAAGTATAAAATAAATACATATTTTATTAAGCGTTTTTAATTTGAATATACAATAATATTTTTTTCATTTTTTGTAAATTAGTAGTAAAATATGCTAAATATGCTAAAAAATAAAAAATGTTCTATGTCAGTTAGGATGTTCCCTTAGCAGGCAGCTGCTTATGTGGGCTCACTAGGTTTTAGAACAGATATTATATCGGAAATATCTGTGCATAGGCACTGTTGTGGCTTTGAAGACCAATTGCGCCAATGATGCTGAATGTATGCCAAATTATAAGGGCAGGAAACTGTATGCGTGAAGTGTCTCTGCAGTTTGCAAACAGCCTGTTAATGCGCCATTTAGCATTTCTCTCTTGTCCTTAATTACTATCATTTCCCTATACACAGGCGACTGGAGGTGTGTGTGTGTGTCTCTTTGTTAAAACAGAGGACGAAACACTCGAGAGAGAGCCTTGGCGTCAGGTCGAGCTGCAGTTGCCATAGTAACACAGCAAAGAATATGGGTGGCAGAGGAGGGAGGTGAGGTGACTCATGGGTAATGGGAATATGTGTGTTTGCATGTACGTGAGCGTGAATGCATGACTACCCACCAGCCGATACAGATCTGTGATGCTGATCTCATCAGGGTCCACCATGCCGAAGTCCCTCCTGGGGACCAGATCCAAACCCAGCTGCCTGTCACACACAATAACACACATTTTGATTCTACCCATCAATCCTCACCTTGGTTAGTATAATTGAGCATTTTCCATTTTAGCGCTATTTTGTGACTAGCAACAACACATAAAAATACAGTGATGTTTGTTAGTGATGCATTTTTTTATTTCATAGACACAAATGTAATTTATATGAAATAAAAATATACAAAATATCGATCTTTTTATAATCAAAAATATTAAATATATAAATAATAAACAAACAAACAAACAAAAAATGTTAAGTATTGTGACAACTCTATTTGTAATCATTCATTAAATTACATAATATTAAATTAATGAAATTAAATGCGTTTAATTAAACATTGATTAAATGATGCAATTATTTTATAATTAACAGTTTTTGTCTTAGTTCGAATAAAATTTTATTTATTCCAAAAATATCATGTTTTCTTTCTAGATTTTTCTGAATTATGTTTTAATGGTTTTATTTAAATGTATTCATCAAAAAGCATGGCTTTCATAAAACTATAACAATGTAATAATTTATTAAAATGTTAACACACAATTCTGAAATGATTCACAGAAATCTTGTGTTGCCTGATTTAATTTAACATGCACAATGTACATATATATTTATTTGCAAAAATGTAATCAATCATATTTAAACAACTTCACAAACTTTAATATTTGGTTTCTTATTTTCTTGGCAAATAAAGTGCTGCATAACAGATGTTTCAAATCAAAACATGGATGTAAAATTGTTTGCTTTTGATTGATTTTCTTTAAAACATCACATAAATCTCACCTCTACTTTTGTTTATGTATCCAAATTTTGCTAAATTCCGTGACATTCCACTTTATAAATTATATACCGTTTTTATGACCGCATTTTATGATTCCTTCCAAATGACAGCAAACACAACAATAACCCAAGTAATTTTCAAAGATCTGCAGTAACCCTCCCAAAGCATGAATCAAATGTGAGAAGAATCCAGTTCATTGTAAACCCCCCAAAACACGACTATGTCCTGAAAGACACCAAAAAACCATACGTAACACGTCCCACTCGTTACTACCATCTGCGATAATTTTTTTAGAGAAAAACCGCATATAAGCATTCAAGCACATGGCTGACAGATTGGCCAGCATTTGCCGGCAGTTCATCATCACTGTCCCCATCACGCCGTTCCACCCACTGTTTCTATGTGTACTGCACAATGCATTCGCAAGCACTGAAAAAATAACACAATGTGGCAATGACAGGAAAGCCAATTTCTAATGAATCAAACTGAACGATTCTGCAAGGCTCTGAAGCTGTCACACGACCCAGAGTTGCATTAGTCAATACAAACAGCACCAGGACGATGACAGTGTTTGTGGTGTAACTCACTCGTTGCCCCAGTCAAGCCGTGCCGTGATGTGCTGTTTGATGTCACTCAAACGGTCGTGAGTGAGGTGGCCCACCAGAACCTGCTGCCGCAGATCCAGTATCTCATTCATCACGTGCCACAGTCTGTGGAAAAGATCCCCCTCGTTCCTCTAAGAGACACAGAAAAAACACGAGTGGGCGACTGAGAAACTGTCTTCACCTTTTTAATTAAATGAGCTTTCATGAGTTTAAGAAACAGTTAAACGACACAGTTTCGGCAGAAACAATTTTCAGACTACATCTTATTAATTAATGCATGCCAAGCTCTAGATCAATAAAACTTGTCTTTGGGTAAATGAAACTAAATTACTAGCCAGTTGCCTTTTTTTTTTTTTTTTTACAATGCAATCACAATGTAAAAATGCACTCAAGCAACATGAATGAATCAAAGAGAGAAAAAAAACTATATTCTAAAACTACTATTCTACTGTCATGTAACAACTTTGCATCAATAGTGAATAATATATATATATATTATTTTTTATGTACTTTTATATATTGTACTTTACGTTTATAATATATATTTACATAATTTATTTTACTTTTATTAATACATCTATATTCATCTACATATAAAACTATACTAATAAATAAATCAAATGTTATTTTATCTATCATCTATCTATCGGCCAAATTTTTCTTCAGAATTCTTTGATGAATAAAAAGTTAAAAACTACAGTATTCTTCCAACAATTTCACTTTAGCACCTTTATATGGTCTTCAAGATTATTTTCCACAAAATTAAAGTGTATTAAGTCAGCTAAATTGTAAGAAGTATACCAGTTTAGTTCACCATTTTTATTAAGTACATAAATATATAAATGTATATGTACTATACTTAGCATGCAATAAATGTATTTCAAACACATTTCTGCATATTTGTTTGAAAATATATTTATATTTTGCTTTCAAATTCCATGATCTGTCATATTTCCAGGTTCTTCATGAGATTGGAGTGTCAAAATATTCATTTCTGTTAAATTTACATATCATTCACAAGCCTAATAAAAACAAATACGAACGTACAAATGAAGTGGCCACAGTTAAAGCAACTGCATTTGTTCAGCGCAGCACACAGAGTGATATTTACCATGTAGAGCTGCTTCCACATGGTGCCCCAGTCTCTCAAGGTCATAGTTATCTCTGTAATGACCGAGTCCTCTGTGGGAATGACGGTCTCAAACTGCCTGCAGGGCAAGACACACGAGCACACAATCACACACACACACATCTGAACGAGTCCAGGATGGAGAGCGGTGGCCTCACATGACCCTGAGGAGTAACACTGACTCATGAGGACGTGTCCACAAATATACTTGCGATGGCTTGTGGGATAGTGAAGGCTCCTGTCACTTCAACAGAGCAGATGTGTCATTTTGCAAATGCATTTTATCTGAAACACAAGGACGGTCTCTTGTAGGAGTTCAGTGTTTTCCTCAAGGACATTGGTGGCAGGTCAAAGGTGAGAGTTCATTAGCTGTCCGTTCATGGGTCACCGGTTACACCAGATTCAAAATTCTGATTCTTTCTTTAAAATAAATACCACTTTGACTGATATATTATTCAATATATAATGAATAACATTTCAGAAATTTTAGATTTACGTGTCACATTGTCACAGATATGTATGTATACAGTTTTCTCATGGACTCATACCCTTTGTTCTTGACGTGGGCATTCTTGAGGTGAATATAGGAGCTTGGGAATATTCCCTGGGAGAAACAACAAAAAGATTTTTAATGAGTCAATAACTGCACATAAAACACACAGAAGTAAACAAACAAGCACTATCATCTGTATAAAGGTGCACTGGGAGGCAAAGCAGAGGATGAACATATGGATAAACAGAGAAAAACTCACAGAAATATAAACCTAATTTGAATTTTGTTTACGGAGTCAAATGCAAAGTGATATAGGACTGTTCTCACCTTTACATTTGGATTCTTTGTGATGAATCCTCTGTACCATCCTGCAAAACGGCATTTAGAATAATCTCATTTAGAATTTTTATATTTACAGCAGAATGCAAAGCATATTAAACACTTCTAACTTTAAGTATGTGTTAAACATTAGCTATAAAAGCTATATATTTATTAAATATAAATATTCAAAATATTGAATATATGTCAAACGATTAAGCACGGTTTTAATTACATCCAAAAAACGTAATATATGATATTGGACCAAAAATACAGTCTAAAGTTCCTGGGGTATAGCAATAGTTGAAAATACATTGCATGGGTCAAAATGATGCAAATATATTAATACTTAATTTTGGATTAGCCATATGCATTGCTAAAGAACTTAATTTCGACAAATTTAAAGGAGTATTCTGATTTTTTGCACCCTCATATTTTCAAGATTTTCAAATAATTTGATCTCGGCCAAATATTGTCCTATACTAACAAACCATACATCAACGGAAATCTTATTTATACAAATTTCAGATGACATATAAATCTCAATTTCAAATGGTTTATGGTCCAGGGTCATGTTCTGTTCATATATTAAAATTCTTTACATACTATGTAAATTATATGAATATAAATATATAAATGTAATATATGCTGTAGTACAAACTTTCATTTTGCATGCGATTAATCATAAATTTGACAGCTATAATTTAATATAAATAAAAAAATATATAAAATGGGTGCCAGCTTCTGTGGGTATTTTATGGCAAGAAAAATATATAGTAAATTATGAGATTTTTAAAACATATTTTTGTTAATACAATAATAATATTTATACTTGATTCAATATATATATATATATATATATATATATATATATACTGTTTATTTGCAGCAGTGTCTTCTTCTAGTAAGAAACTTAACTCAAAAATGTCCCCAAAAAGAATGTAAAAATAGTAAGAATTACATTTTATAAAGCTACAAAGAAAGACATCTATTATGTTATTATCTACAACCGACTGAATGCATCTCAAAACATAAATTCAGCAGAATCAGTCTCCACAGCTCTATAGAAGTCAACTGTCAGCTACACAACAACTACCTTCACATTTCTCCAAAATCTGCACCGTGTCACCGATCTCCAGCGGAAGTCCATGCTGAACCATTCCTCGAAAATTTGCCAGCACTGAGGGGGAAAAAAAGCAAACAGTGAGTAAAAAAAATATGCGACTCCTGAATAAAGTAACCACAATGTGACAAAACCATCTGTCTTCTCAAAACTTTGCAGGGAGGAGATGGGAACCATCTTCAGTTTGGCCCAGTGGGTGAAGCAATATCAACATCATGTTCAATACTGACTCTGAATTCAGGAACAGGGATTTTAAAGTCACTCTCAATTCACTTCTGAATATCACACAACCCAGCGCACCACACATTTCCTAAAAAAAATTAAACAAACCACACTATGCTTAGAACTGCACTTTGAACATTATCTATGCTTTCTTAAATAAACCCTGAGTCACATCCGTGAGCATAAGTTACGTAACAAGTACAAGATCTCTCCACACAGGAGCGCACAGGCTCAATCCATCAGCTGCTTTCTGCATTCATACGGGTAGATTCTTTATGCACAAATATGTTAATTTGGAGCGCTCATTTGCATTTCAAGTGGGTAAGGAAATATTCTGACATGGAAATAGATAAATAATTTTGTGCATAAACACTACCCGCCAGAGATCTGACACTGCTCAGAGGTTAAGCAGGCTGCCGAAACAGCCGTGTCAGCTTTTAAAGATGGGATGTGTTGCTGTGCTCGCTGCCTGTCAGTGTATTAATACATGCTGAAACAAACACACAGCATCCGGCCTGGATCCAGCTGAGACACGGGAAAGACTCTTTCCAAACACATACCAAGTACGATCAAGGTTAAAATCATCATTATCAATAATGATATTTATATTACCGAAGATTTTGTGTGATTTCTATGAATAAAATGGTTAATTATAGCCATTTAACAAATTATTATTATTACTATTAACGTTAAATGGGTCAAAAAATTTAATTTAATTTTTCTATTAATTAACAACAATTTTAGAACAAGTAACTACAGTATAATTATCAAATTTATTAATTTTTAATAAATGGGTCAATGTTCATAGTAATAGTGTCCAAAAAGTTTTTGTTTCTATAATATATGTTTGTATGTACTGTGTTTGTGTGTGTGTGTGTGTGTATAAATAGACTGGAATTACTTACCTGATATCCTACTTGTGGAGTCCTCTGCCTCACTGCTCTCCCTCTGTGAAAAGACTTGCCTGTATATTACCAGCAGTGTTCCTGATTTACGTTCTGAAACTGTTTATTGATGCACGTCACGTATTGTTACCTGCTGAAGTTGAATCTTTGTTTGAACTCCAATAAACTCACCTGTAAATGTGAATTACTCTGGTCTGTCTTCCCTGAGCGTGACAGAAGCTCAGCCCTTAACAAGAACAAGACAACATGGAGCAGGATGAAACGTTTACGAGTGCTGAACCATATTCAACCTTCCTTCAAATTCTGCAGGAAATAAGACATATGACGCCACCAGCACCTCCATGTGCCGTATCTCGACCCCAATGCCTTCTCTGGTGAACAAGCATCTTGTGAAGGATTCTTGTTACAGTGTTCTCTCTACTTCGAGGCTCAACCAGATCGTTTCCTCACCGATCGCAGTAAGATCTCCCAACATCTTGCAGCCTGTGACACTCCGGTAAATGTGGCACCAGTCCCAAGCTCCGCAGCGGAACCGATGCAGACAGATTCCTATCATCTTTCTGCTCATGAACGTTCAAGACGTTTACGTAAAGGACTCTGCCTATATTGTGGTGCCCCATCTCACCTTCTCACAAACTGCCCTGTCAGACCAGCCCGAAATGCGGTGAGTAAGAGTCACTTAAATCACAATCTACACGTTACCACAAAAGATGCTCTTTTAATTTCTGAGACTCACCTTTTCCCAATAAATGCCTTAGTAGACTCCGGGGCAGCGGGAAACTTCATCTCCTCACGATGTGTTGATGCTTTTCAGATTCCTAAACAACGAAGTCCTATTCCATATAAAATTATCACCATTCAGGGAAAGCCCTTGGATGCCCGACCTATTAACACCAGTGCAGAAGTACTTACTCTAAGGATTGGGTGTCTACATCAAGAAACCATCAGTTTCTTTATCCTTCCTGGAGCTACGGTTGACATTCTCTTGGGGCGGCCATGGTTGGAGAAACACAACCCTCAGACGCGCTGGAGCACAGGTGAAATATTACAGTGGAGCTCATATTGTCACAATCATTGTCTGTCGTCTCTTCCTCAGCCACCAACTATACCTCGCTGTTCAACCACGATCGAAAGTTCTGAAGTGCACGGTGATACCAAAAATACCACCTGAATACGAGGATTATGCCGATGTCTTCTGCAAAGTCGCAGCCACTCAGCTTCCTCCACACCGTCGGTGGGATTGCGCTATTGACCTGGTACCCCAGGCCCCCTTAACAAAAGGAAAAGTGTACCCCCTTTCATTACCTGAACGGAAAGCGATGGAAGAATATGTCTCTGAAGCACTGGCACAAGGCTTCATAAGATCCTCCACATCACCGGCAACATCTAGCTTTTTCTTTGTCGCCAAGAAGGACGGAGGATTGAGACCATGTATAGACTATCGAGCTCTTAATTCACAAACTGTCAAATTTGCCTACCCACTCCCACTAATACCTTCTGCTCTCAAAGAAATTGAGACAAGCCAAGATTTTCAGCAAAGAGCGCCCACAATTTGATTCGTATTCGTAGTGGAGACGAGTGGAAAACCGCTTTTGTAACACCTAGTGGCCACTACGAGTATTGCGTTATGCCATACCGCCTGGCCAACTAACCTTCTGTATTTCAGAATTTTATGAATGAGGTGTTCAGGGACATGTTGCATCAATTTGTAATCGTCTATATTGATGACATACTTATATATTCTGATGATTTGACCTCACATGTGTCCCATGTCAAACAGGTGCTCCAACGCCTGGGCTACTATATCACCCCTGAGGGCATTGAGATGGACCCACAAAAAGTTACTGCGGTTTTAGACTGGCCCATTCCAACCACCGTGAAGGAATTGGTTGGGCATCCAGGCGGAAAACGCACCCTCTCGCTCCTCAGAAACCAGTACTGGTGGCCGGAGATGGCCCGGGATACCTACCGTTTTGTCCGTTGATGCTCTGTCTGTGCCATGACCACTACACCACGTCGTCTACCTGAGGGTAATCTGGTCCCCTTACCTATTCCTGAACGACCATGGTCTCATATTGGAATTGATTTTGCCACTGACCTACCTAATTCTGA
>JAUMHI010000074.1:8448342-8458452 GCA_032359435.1 Enteromius unitaeniatus
CAGATAGACAGACAGCCAGATGGATAGATAGACAGACAGACAGAGAGATAGATAGGCATATAGATAGATAGACAGATAGACATATAGATAGACAGACAGACAGACAGATAGACAGATAGACAGATAGATACAGATATATAGATAAACATATAGACAGACAGATGGATTGACAGATGGATAGACAGTCAGATAGACAGACACATAGATAGATAGACATATAGATAGAAAGACAGACAGACAGATAGACAGATAAACATATAGATAAGACAGACAGACAGATAGATACAGATATATAGATAGACATATACAGACAGATGGATATACAGATGGATAGACAGTCAGATAGACAGACAGATAGATAGACAGACAGACAGACAGACAGACACCGACATATAGACAGACAGAAAGATAGATAGACAGACAGATAGATAGATAGTTAAATAGACAGACAGACAGACAAATAGACAGTCAGATAGACAGTTAGATAGACAGATAGATAGATAAGATGGATGTATGGACAGATAGATAGATTATGAGATTCTCCCAGGTTCTGCTGTGTCTGTTTTTTACAGGAAGCAGTGTTATGTAATGACTCTCCCACCTGCTAGAGCCCACTCTCCACTGCGGTGGGTGTGTCCGCTGTAATACAGCACGTAGGTGTCGTGTCGTGGGCCGTCAGCCGTGTGCGCCTCCATGAAAATGCGGAGCTTGGCCTGCAGGGCTTCCAGACTCAAGCCGCTCGTGGAGTAATCACAGCCGTAGGTCTCGATCATGTGATGAGAGAAGAAGCGCTGCACATTGTTAAGCATCCCTGTGGAACGCAAGTTGAGCTCCTGCACGTGCGCTGGGGGGAGCAGGGTGGGTTGCCCATCTGGGCTGAGAGGAAATGAGAGGATGAGGATGAAATACTGACCCTCTGTGAAAGCTACTGACTTGAAGTATCGGAGTTAGTGAAATGAGAGTGTGTATGTTTCCAGTACCTGCAGTAGTTGGTAGGAATTACCACAGCGTAGCCTACACAGGTGCCTCCGAGACTGCTTCCCAGCTCATGGAAGAGACCGTGGGCTAGAGACTCCAGAGGCAGCACCAGCACAAACAAGGCAATAAACAGACTGTTGGACGGCTGGAAGAGAAAACAAAACATTTAGGAATGAAGAAAAGTATCACTAGCAGAATACTATGACAAAAATGTTTCTATATATATATATATATAAATAATGGTTTCCACAGAGATTTATACATATTAAACAGCACCACTTTCAACACTAATAATTAATGTTTCTTAAGCAGCATATCACATTATCATGATTCCTGAAGGATCATGTGACAATGAAGACTGGTGTAACAATGCTGAAAATTCAGGCTATATTTATATGCTATATATTTCTAAAATAAAAAAATAAAGTTATTTGTAAATTTCTATAAAAAATAAGAAAGATAAGCCTTACCTGCCAACCCAGACCCCCGAGTATAATGTTGGACATCAGGCTGAAGAGCACCAGGCGTTTAGATATGAGACAGAAGTGCCTCATCCCCTTAGACGCCATGACCCTGTCCAGCTCTCCAGCCTCTGACGTGTGCACCATGCACATCCTCTGACAGTCACTCAGCTTGCTGTGAAACCCCCACAGCGTGACGAGAAAAACCAGGTGGCAGATGATCCAGAAAACAGCACATGCTGAAAGGCCCGGGATGAGCAGGTACCACCGATCCAGATCTCTCATCTTCAGAGCAGCCATGACCGAAAACATCACCTCCATGACAACCAGAGGAAGAAGTGTCAAGCGTCTCCACAGGCCTCTTCTCAGCAGCAGCGGTGACCAGCGTTCGGTGACCGAAAGTCCGCTGAAGTAGACGTCCAGTAACGGGTCGCAGACGAGGCGGCTGAAGAAGCAAGACAAGGCGAAGGGGTTGGTGGACACTCCCAAAGACTCCTGGAAGAAGAACGCAGCGACAAGCGAGAAGCAGACCAGGTTTGGGATAGCAAAAAGGGACTTCATGCGCAAATCCACAATTACGGCAGCCAAAGCCAGTGACAGGACCACAAGGCTTATGGATTTTTGGCTGGCCAAGGTTACGCTGGCCACAGCGAAGCCTGTGAGCTCCAAAGCTTCCCTCGAGGTGAGGAAAGCGGGTTGATGTCGGGTATAACCGCACATTCTTCCAACCAAAGCCCATAGGGCTCGTATCACAATGCTCGCTATTAACATATAGTTGGCCACCTGCTCCTTAACATCGAGCTCTTTGGACGGGACGTTGATGAAGCACAGCAAACCCAGAAGGAAACCAAACCACAGATGCAGCAGAAACAGGCTGACGCCCTCCATGCCGAAGTAATAGTGGAGAATGCAGGCAATCCCAAGAACGAAGAGGCCCAAAATGAAAATGACCAAGATGACAGTGTCTGCGGTTTTCTCCCATTGTACGTAAATTCCCAGGCAGATGGCCACCAAGGAGTTTAGGCTGGACAGGTAACCGAGGTACCGAATGGACGACCACATGTTGACCCCTTTGTTGGCTTCGTCCAGCCGAGTCATCGCAGCGTAAAGGAAGTGACTGAAGCAATACTTCAAAAGCTTGCACATCTTTGCGGAGTTAAAACTCGCACAACAGCCGAAAAACTTGCCGAGTCAACGTCGCGAGTGACGTAATTTATACGTCACAATAGGAACAATTATTCGCGACATGGCTTTTCAGCAAAAAGGATGCAAGAAGGGCATGTTGTATGGTGAATTTGAGGTCAATCTAAAATCAAACCGTTCCTAGAGACATTTTAGAGTAACATCTACAATCAAACAGTGGGTTGTCAATATCCACCTGTTACTGCTGAATGAACCGAACTGTTCAACTCAAGGTCATGTAAAAACGAAGGCTGGAAGTAGATATGAAAATGATAATCTCGTCAAAAGGTATTAAATGAGGGAAGACATACGAGGTGAAACATTTAATGTGCTGTCAGTCCGAGTTACTCGAGCAGATTCCAGTGCGGTTACCGGCATCAGAAAGTTGACAGAATGTGTTGCTTCCGTTCACGAGGAGAGTAACGCCGATTAAATCAAGCTAAAAGAAATACGCCAGTGGATAGAAAAGTCACTGGTCGTTGTCGTTTACAGAAAAACTACTAAAACTGGAAATGTATCGCACAGTATCCCGAACCATCGCCTAAACTTCGCTCAGTGTCCGCCATGTTTGCACGGTATTAAGCTGCTACGGAACCCCTGAACGGACAAATACAGATCTCGGTGAAACGGCAAAATGTTTGATTTACACCACTGCTTATACAATATTAAAATACTGTAAAATTTGTACACGGATATACGTTTTGTTAATATAAAGATTTATGTTTTTGAATGTCTTTTACTCTTATCAAGACAGCATTATTAGAATATAGTATTCTATATTATATATTTAATATATAAAATATATTAAATACAGTAAAAACAGTAATATTGTAAAACATTATTACAATTTAAAATAGCTGATTTTAAAAAGTAACGTGATGCATTTATATGCCAATTTCTTGTTTAAAAAAAAAAAACTTCAATGTTTATAATCTGTTATATCCATCCATTATATTACTTTTACCAGTCTTTACTCTTACAATTATCAATTTAATGCATCCTTGCTGAATAAAAATAAGTTATAATCTCATATGAACAGCGGAAAAGCATTCGAAGAAACCTGCTGTAGGCAAAAGGAAGACCAGAGAGAAAGCAACAAAAACCTTTATTTATAAAAGATGAATAACAATATCCTCACAAATAACCAGGTTCTGTGGGAGTCAACCATCATAACACTGATAAAGAAAATCAATCATGCAAACAGTAGAGCCTGGGGAAGACAAAGACATTTGATATGTAAATATCTGAACACACCACCAAGTAAACAATATAATACAAAGCTATTTCTTTTTTTTTTTCTTAGATTTACAAATCGAGTACAGACTAAAGAAAGCCTTGAACTGCTATTGCTAACAGGGTAGTATTTCAGTAATTTATTTTTCCAAGAGCTGGTTAATTAGTATGTACTATAACGGTTTACTGTGGGAGAGAAATGATCGCACTTTCTTGTGACATTCAGTAGCCTGTTCTTGAATCCTTGAAGTCTATATAAATCACAAATGCAAAAATACAATTTGGGTTTGAAGGCACCTTGAGGAGCATTTTTTGTTCCTGATCACATACTGAATTCTATCACCATTTCAAATCTTTCCACGCTTACATTTGGCACCCCTAAAACACATGTAAAGTGCCTAACACCAAAACCTCATGTAGATACTTCAACAGCACCCCGATGTACCTCTCACACACTCGTTTGAAGTAAAGACCCATCACAGCAAATTCTCATCAGGTTTACCAAATGGTCACCACACGAATACAATAGAAAACAGTGCCTAAAATCAGTCACTCAACAGAACTGCCAGGTGATATGGGAAAGTTTTTGATCGTTAATGATTATGAATGTATTGCTATTCTAATGAAGTATCCATATTTTGACAACCCTAGGATGGGGCGTTATCGAAACCGTGCAAATATGTGCTTGGACAGTCAAAATAGTGTTTTTAAGAACCTGGAGTGAATAAAAAAGCTGCAAATTCTGCAGTTACCTACATAGAAGCTAAAAACATACAGTGATACGCATATTTCTGTAGTACTTTTCAACAATCAACATTTGGCAGAGTACTGTTCAAACGTTTGTACCTAAAAAGCTTTATTTTGTGACTGAAAGCGGGAAACTAAAATAATGTACTGAAAAAAAAACACCAGACAACGATACAGGAAGTAGATTTAGAGCAACTGAAGTTTTTGAGAGTAAACAGTCAATAGTAAACAATCATCCTACTCAAAGTCACATTATGGCAGAGAAATCTAACCTGTTCCATACTAAATACTACTGACAAGTAATCGGATATTACCGTTTATAATAGCGGTTCAAACTAAAACAAAGGCAGACACGCAGCTACTTTCAGGTCAATTGATCGCTGATTAGAAACACGTTGCCACAACGCATGCATCCAATCGGGTCACCTGCAAGGTTGTTTGTTCTGAAAAAATGTGTACCTTGTTGAATTAGAGGAATCTACATTCACAATTACAATGTCACATAACCAAACACGCACAAGTTCTGCAGACACTTAAAATGCTACAAATATCGTTGATAAAGGCTATTCCAAAAAGTTGGTAGAGAACAGACGATGGCTGAAATGGCCAGTGAAAACTTGCTAAGATTTAAACCGTTAATTGGATAATTCACACAAAAAATGGAAATGGTATTCTTTCATTTTTACATTTATTATTTATTAATTTTTTTATATATTTTTTTTACTTTAACGTTGAAGAGTTTTTGTTTTTAAAATGGAAGTCGATGGGGTCCAAAACGGCTTTCATTGTAACTTTCATTTTAATATAAATTTTATTAACAATAAAACTCTACGGGATCCAAAACAACACCCCCGTTGATTTTCATAGTAACTAAAAGTTACATTGACTTTGACTGTATGGACACAATTCCACTTTTAAGACATTTCTCGTAATATGCATTTCAGATGTCATACAGCTTTTGAAACGACATTTTTGGGCGAACTATCCTTTTTACGAAATTCAGCTGAAAAGTCCGAACCGGTATGGTAACTGACCGGAAAGTTGCATGTTTTGACACTGACGATAACTACGCCTAAGCTATACGTGAAGCTGGTCTGAAAAGGTTTGTCAAATCATTCTAAAAATGAGAAAACAGCCAAAGTGGGTGAGCAAAATCATCCTCGACCTGAAATCACTCAGCTGCTTCTGTTACAAAACCACATCACTTCTATATCTTAGTTAATATTGTGTACATTTGTGTTCAAAAGGATGTCTTGCACGCTCTTAAAAATCAGCGCCCACTTAAACGTCCTCATTCACTCTGTGCAAACTTTTTGCTTCTTAAAAAGGGGTCGAGTACACAAATGCAGAGGAGCAATTTTGGCAGCACAAAGGTAAGGTGCTAAATATCGAGAGGGGCAGTAAACAAGTTCAGCTCTGCAGCAAAATAGGGTCTTCCAGCTCGTGGAAGGGAGCCGAGCTGCTCTGGCTCTCGCCTGAGTCCGAATCGTACGGCGTGTCTGGCAATTCCGCAAAGCTACAAGCCAACTGGTCGTCTTCGAAATCGGAGCGCGGAGGTTCGTAGCTATCTCCGAATCCATCCTCGTCGAGCGTGTTAAAGTCCTGCGGGATGTACAGCATCTCCGGGTAGTTGCGGCTGACCAGGTCACTGCTGGTGGTGGGCGACACCTTGCGGAAAGCAATCAGGTGCATGTGGGAAAACTTGACGTACTTGTAGCGCTTGAAGCCCAGAGACTCTACGGCAACCCGCCAGCTACGCATCATCAGCGCGTGCCGGCCCTGGTGGGAGGAGTCGGGGGTGATGATGAGGAGCAGGCCGTTCAGGGTCAGGAGTTCGTGTGCTTTCTTGCAGCAGAGCCAGCGCTGGTATGGCGATGGGAAGTAGGAGAGAAGCAGGGAGAAGACTACCACGTGAAATAGCTGGGCAGGTAAAGCATCGATGGGGCCGCGCAGCAGCCGCAGGAAGGCATCCAAGGCATCGCTGGCCAGCTGCAGAGGCTGCTGCAGCTGCAGGTTGAGAAAGTCGCATTTATAGACGCTCTGTAACCACAAAGAGGAACAAAAAAATTCAGAACATTTAGCTTGACTCAGCAGAACAAGCTAAATTAGTACAAGGTCAATGAAAGAAAGAGTGTCCAAGATAAAGGACATAAATACAATTGTATATATTTGATGTATACATATATATGTAATTATGCCAAAAATCATTAGGAAATTAAGTAAAGATCATGTTCCATGAAGATTTTTTGTCAAATTACTACTGTAAACATGTCAAAATGTCATTTTTGATTAGTAAAATGAATTGATAAGATATTCATTTGGACAACTTTAAAGGTGATTTGCTCAGTATTTAGATTTTTTCTCAGTTTTGTCAAATTTTACCTTATGACTGGTTTTGTGGTCCAGGGTCACAAATAGTCATTTTATATTGTTACTAAATCATTACACACGCTTGAACCTAAAATAATCATTCACTAAAATATGAAAATGTTAAAGTGAATTCCAAGGGTTTGGGTTCAAAAAGCGTTTGAGTATGCAGCTAAAAATGAGAGTAGAGCGCCATCTGCTGTTAAAATCTAAGCTTAGAATCAATTTTAGAGGAATTGCGATGCATTCGGGAAATCTATTATAATCAATTTATAATCCTACCCCTAGTCCTAGAAAAGTAATTTTTGTATTTATACTGGTTTTGAAAAACATTTACATAATTGTTTGCCAAAGTTAAATTTTATTTATGTGTAACCATTATACTAAACTTTTTGTATTTAAAAAAAAATGCTTTCAATTGAGAAAAATTACAGTTAAGACAATATTTAATACAAACATTTATATTTTAAATAAATGCTATTTAAATATGTTTTTTTCTTTGCTGTTTTTAGTGTACTTTTCTTGTCATAAGAAAAAAAACGTATCAAGGTTCCCACAAATATTTATGCAGCACAACGATATTCAACATGTTAAAATGATTTTTAAGAATAATGTGACTCTGGAGACTGGAGTAACGGCTGCTGAGACTTTAGCTTTCCATCACAGAAATAAAATACACTGAAACAGTTATTTTGAATTTTAATAATATTTAAATATACATATCATTATTATAATAGTTCATTAACAAGCCAACAGTCGCAAATAATTTCAATAAACACAAACCTCTACTGCTGGCACAATGTCAATACCAACAGTCAGAAACTCGTCAAACTTCAGGAAGGGGTTGAAACAGCTGCCCACATCCAGGAGCCGTATCCTCCCGAGCTGGAACGTTGAGCTGTTACCAAGCATAAACGAAAAGCTGATTTAGTCAATGAACTCATTGCAATCTTCCAAATTTGTGGTTTGCAGTGTTAGTATCACTCTAGATCACCTTGAAGAGGGTGATTGTGGTGGAGAGTTTGGGGACGTGTTATTCCCAGCTGCAGCATGCCTGGCGCTCTTCTCATCCTTCTCCAACACTTGCCTCATCCCTCCATCTTGGAAGTACTCCTGACAAACGCTGCGGCAAGAGAGATTTAACAGCAATAAACACCAAATCAGCTATTCGTGTAAAATACTAACCATTAGCACTCATACCTGCGGCACCACTCGATGCGCCCCTCGCCCTCGCATTTACTCGCCCAGTGGTTGTCAGCCAAGTTCTTCATGGCCATGGCATACTCGCTAAGAGTCTGCTCGTCTTCACAATGTTCACGCCATATTTTCTCGAAATCTCCCACTGCAGCCGAAAAGATAAAACAGAAGAGCGTGTAGTCATGATTGAATCTTCTGCATGGCACAACTGAATTTTTTCACAAAGCCTACTTTCAGGAGTCAGCTGATGTTGTGCTTCCTCTAAATTTCCATTCTGAAACCATAGCCTCCAACGGCTCAAAAAACACAGTCCGAATTCTTCAACAACATCGGCGAGCTCAAAAAGTACCGTATCATCAAAGCGTTTCTGCTGATTCACACACAGCTCACAAACTTGCTGATAAAGCCGATGACACCAGAAGGCAACCGCTACCCTACAAGAGTGCTCGGGAGGGCAAGAACTGACAAAAATCGAGCCGTCTCATGACAGAATGGAAAATACAGGCCTTATCATATTTACAGAGAATAAGACAAGAAGGGAAAAGACTGCAGCGCCGTTACATATGAATACCGCTGTACAATGCCAAGAAGACCAGATCACGCCTTCCTTATTAACCCATCACGGGGTTTAGTGAATAGACTACTGTGTGTGGGATTTATAGCGCTGCTCGTCACACTCGGGGGAAGATTCGATAAAGCTAGTCTGAACCATAAGAAACTCAACACATTTAAAGTCAGACGGTGCTTTATATTAAGTTCTGCGTCCTGCGGGTACAACGGATTGCAGGCTAAAATGATGATATCCGATTCGGATGAAGCTCACTGCAGTGCAAGACTGCAACATTCTTACAGTGTCAATTATCTCCATCAATAAAAAAAACATTTTTCAGTACTTCATCACACATAAGAGGCAAAAAGATGGTATTTTTAAATGTGGTGTGATGTAAACTATGTCTTCATTTACTCGCTCTCATTTCTTTCCAAACCTGTATTACTTTCTTTTTTTTCTGTGGAACACCAAAGAAGATATTTTACATTAACATTACAACTTAACAATTTTAACTAGCAAAAATTAAATAAAAAAGTAAATGTAGCAATAGGAAATATATACACACAGACAATGTCATCATGCATTTTTAATATGAGGACATTACACGGCGACTAGATTAATTACGTTTCTAATTCATTTTAGTCTCATTTGAACAGATTAATGATGACAGTGTTGTATGTTTGGCTGCATGGTTGTTTATATACAGTGGAGAAGGCCAAGACCTTTAAGGATTGGGTGCAGAGATTTTTTTAGGTACACTTTAAAAACAACATGCTAAAATCTCAAATAGGAAAGCCAACTGAGGAGAGAAGCTGGTGTACTAAAGATTAGGCAACAAAAAAAAAATCCAGATTTACACCACAAGTGCTCGTAACCACAGTAACAATCACACTGAAACCAATATAACTAACTAGTCAGCTCTAACATTTTCATTTCACTTATTTACTACTTACTTTATGTACTTTTGATATATTTATCCATAAACCAAATGTTATATTAAAAATACCAAAAAAAAAACATGGTATATATACTTTTTTCGCAAATAACTATACCATCCCTAGCAAGAAGACACAATAACAATTGGTCAGCTGACCATTAGTTATCGTAGGTGTATTAGGTCATTAGATAAGAAAGGTGTTAAACAATAAATGGATAAATAATTGACAGTGAAGAGGACACTAAAGCTTTTATAGCAGCACACTTGTCACCTAGAACACAGAATTCAAGACAATTCACACTTTACAGATTCTTGCTTAATTGTCTTTTTCTTCCCTAAGGATAATTAAAAATAGTTTATGCTTTAAAACACCATCCATCGGAGCAAAACAGGTACAGATGAACGACCCTGCATAGGCTTGCTGACTAGACTATAACGTAGTGCCACAGACAAGAGGC
>JAUMHI010000074.1:8460743-8472883 GCA_032359435.1 Enteromius unitaeniatus
TGAACCTCTTTGTCTCCTCCGCTCCTTGCCCCGCTGAGAGGCGCGAAGGCACGCCTCCAGAGCACCCTTTCGTGACAACAATGATGGAAATGATGGTTTATTTTACATGGTTTATTCCTAATGTTTACACACCTGTGTCACATGACACTTCTCTTCTAATGAAGCAAATGCTGGTCAGTTTTGGAGAATGTTTGATATATTGAAATAAAAGAGGATATTGATCCTTTAAAGCTTTAGAAAAAAGGTAGCCTCAAACAGTTTTACGAAATAGACCAGACAAATTAACAAACAAACATGGGCATTCATCTTATTGCCTTCATTGCCAATATATATTACACATAAAAATGAACATGATTATTTTTTGTAAAGCATGTTTTGTATATACATTATATAAATCATAATCCAATCAGGTACTTAGCATGAAATTAAAGCTGTGCATGAAAGTATGTCAATGGAATTGCACTATAATCCTTTTTTCAAAAGGTATCCTCTATAATCTGTCAAACTTTTCTTTCACCTGGTCCTTTAAACATCACTGTACCAGGCACCATTAGCACAGAACCCAGAACAAACACAGTTTTATTTTTGTTTGTTTTTTCAAAAGCAGTATTTCAAAAGTCATATCCATGTTGTTTCATAGAGCACTCTAATTAATCTCTATAAAACTACTTGGACTATTTTGATTTAGTAAAAAATAGCTAAACAAAATACAATAATGCAACAAACATGATTTTGCATGATTGATCTGTTTTTGCAAATGAACTCTTCATATATAGAGCCCATAAGAGATTTGCTTTCTGTTCAACTCTTTTAAAGAGCATTGTGATGTTGCATGCAAACTTTCTGTTGTCTGTAAAGCAAGGGAATACCTTGACTTATGTAAAATACAATCATAATCATATTCATGTTATATTCATGTCTTTGCAATTTTGTGTGATAAACAGCTCCACATAATTCATTGTTGTTGTACTGCAACCTTTTGTGTGCACACAATTGGATTCAATTCCACATTTCAAAGTTCTCCAGCAAATATTGACAAGTAAATCTTATTTATTGCAGTCCTCTTGCACCTTTCCGAGAGCTTTTCAGTGGTTCTTCCTCCCCTTGACGAAATAGCCAGTACACTGTAATAACATATAGGGCGAAACATGCAATGAAGTCATAATAATATGATGCGACCAAAAACACTATCAGCAAAAATGTGCAACCAATCACCCTTGACATATTGTCATAGGACAGAAACTCTTTCCACCACAAGACATTACGTCCAATGACGTGTTCATTCCCGTCCACTAGGGGCAGTGTAGCTCTCTTCAGCTCCATGTTGTACTCCATATTTGTTAAATCCTCTTGGGAACTATTTGACTGGTCCTCGTCCATAGACTCTGAGATTGAAGGCATAACTAATGGCCTCCCTCTGCTCAAGGAGGGTCTTTTGCAGTAGCTTCCACTTACTGCACTTTCTCTGAATACTGACTGTTGTGAATTCCTCAGACCATTCAGGTACAGCTCCATCTCGTCATCTATCTGCGATTCTGTTGAGGAACTGTCTTCAATGTTTTCCAGATCTCTGTTCACTGAGTCTTTTACCAGGCATTCCATGCTTTCCAGGATATGGTTTACATCACTTTTCACACTTTCACATGACACATTCTCATCTTTATCAATAAATTCAATGAGGTTCCAATCCTTCTCCGTAGCTTGCATACTTCCACTGAGCTCAGTATCACTGTTTTGAGATGGTTCTTGACAAGATGTAGCCGTTTCTTCACAGATCTCTAATCCACAGTTGATGTGAATGTCCTCACCTAGATCTTCTATTTCTTTTAAGTCAATATGATGTGGTAATGATTCAACAGTGCTAGTACTATTGATCTGCTTCTGTTCCTCAGAATCTTGTTCAAGAGAAAGCAGATCATCTGCATCTGCTTGTTGTTTCTTTTCATTCTCTGATTCCATTGCATCCAAGTCCTCTTCATCATCTATGTATTTCAACTCATCTTCAATGCTATTTAGTCTTCCTTTACTTTCATGTTTTTCTTCTGCCCCCTCGTGTTCTTCTGGTTCTTGGTCTTTCTCCTCTTTGTCTTCTTTCTGCTTCACCATTTGCCTAATTTGATTTCCATTTCCCCCTTCTTGCTTTTCCAGGCTTTCATCATTTTTCATTTTGTGAATTTCTTCCATCTCTGTAATCACTAATGTATTGTGTTCAGCATCAAAATGCATAATGTTGGAGCTCTCCTTCTCTGAAGCCTGTGAACAAAAACCTTGTTCTTCCTTTTCATTCATTTGGAGGCTCTCCAAAATATTGCTCACATTTATCTGTGTGTTCTCCAGTTCTGTATAGGGTTCTATTGGCATAGCTATTGCTAAGTGAGAAAGTTCTTCGAGTTTTTCAGTGCTCGATCTCATCTCACAGCAATCAGGCTCTAATTTATCATCAGAGGAACCCAAAGTGATTATTTTGGGGTCCTCTAGAGCTTGACCTAGAAAGCAAGAAGGGTTGATGGAATGTTTAGATATATTCTCCTCTTTTATGTGGATAATTGTAGGGTCCTCCTGGTTCAGTGACTTTTCAGTTTTTATACAGGACCTCTGATTATCCAAACATGATAAAGTTTTCAAAACTGCTGTGGGTGATGATGGATGAATGCTGTCAGCACCCGACTCTATTGTTTGATTTGTAGTGACTAAAAGTTCTGGTCCTTGTTGGGGAAATAAACACAGATTTTGGCAAGAATCATCCTGGATAGAGCATTCAGTCAAAGCTAGTTCTGGCTGCCTAGATGTAACTTTTGGAGCGTTAGTTTTAGTAAATGTAATGTCTCTTGGGTATTCTCCAATACATCTTGTACAATCATTTTGATTGTAAGAAGCTTCTGCGTTTTCGACATGTTTACTCTCATTTGGCTCAGGAAGAGTATTTTTAGTTGGCTTTACTGTAAGTTGTGAGTCCTGTTCTGTTGATTCTTTGCAGACGCCAAAATTAATATCATCTACTGTCTGTTTTTTAGATATGCAAGACTCTGTCCAAATGTCTGTGGTCTCAGGGGCTGTGACCGCTCTTCGACTCTTCCCCTCTAGTTTACTGAATGACCTATCTAAAGCTTTTGGATAGAAGTCTTTTCTCCCTGTTTCCATGTTTTTAAAAACCTGATGGTAAAGTGGGGCTACAATGGTCCCAAATGTGAAACCGTGGGAGCACAGCTGAGGCTCTGAATTAGTTTTCAAACTCACATCCTTTTTTGGTTTCCTTTCGCTAATATTCATGTCTTCGTGCATCTCAGAGTTTGGTGCCAAGCTTTTAATTCTTTGCTTAGCATCCTTCTCAAAGTCCTTCCATGCTTTTTCAACATTCTTGCAAACAGACAAGTCGGGATTTTGGCATACAGGAACAGCCTGATTGATCGAAACTGTTTGGTCAGTAATGCGCTCTGTATGTTGGATGTCTTCCAAGACCTCAGAGGCCGAGCGTGCAATTGATTCATCACGACTGATGGAGACTTCCAGGGGTAAACTTGTGTTTGCTGTGGATAAATTAGTCTTGGAGTGGATTATGTTGTCTTCTTCATCTTGTGGTAGAGCTTGACTGACGATCTCAGTGGAATCTCCACTATACTCAGATTTAAGGGACTCAGCTGGAAAGGGTGATATTTGGTTACACGTTGGTGGTCGAGCAGTTTGTTGTGATAGGGAACTGCATGGTGTCTTCTCCAGCAATGATGAATGTTCCTGCATGCTGGTGTCTGCTGAACCTTCACTTTCTTTGGTCTTGGTCCCTTGTTTGTTTTCTTCTTCCCTCTTAGCAAAGTGTTCCTTGACTTTTGCTAGTCGCGCAGCCTTTCTTCTGCTTCTTCGGCTGTGGTTTCTGTTGATTTCCTCCTGTTACAAAAGACATAGATGTGAAAAATGCTTAAATGAAATGCCATCTACAGTAAATACAATTTATAGAATAGCTTATCTCAAGATCTTATTGAAATAGGCTACCTTTTTAACTTTTAAAATCAGTTCATACACTATAAAACACCTTTTATACACCTTTTACACAGCTATCTTTAGTACAAGCTATAGTCTAACACTGCTTTTATATGATGAAAATAATTTTTCCTTGATGAAATATATATTTTATCATAATTATATATATACAGTGGGTACGGAAAGTATTTAGACCCCCTTACATTTTTGACTTTTTGTTATATTACAGCCATTTGCTAAAATAATTTTGAATCAAGTTTTTTTGCCTCATTAATATACATACAGCACCCCATATTGACAGAAAAACACAGAATTATTGACATTTTTGCAGATTTATTAAAAAAAGAAAAACTGAAATATCACATGGTCCTAAGTATTCAGACCCAAGAGCACAGTGGCTTCCATAATCCTTAAATAGAAGATGTTTGGGATGAACGGAACCCTTCCTAGAGCTGGCCGTCCGGCCAAACTGAGCTATCGGGGGAGAAGAGCCTTGGTGAGAGGGTAAAGAAGAACCCAAAGATCAAGATATATATATATATATAAAGTGTGATTTTTTTCGTACATGTGCTTTCACCTGTTCCTATTTTTTTTCCTTAGGTTTAGAATAAATTTTATTTTGGAAGTTTTAATGAATCAT
Organism: Enteromius unitaeniatus; assembly: GCA_032359435.1. NCBI lineage: Eukaryota > Metazoa > Chordata > Actinopteri > Cypriniformes > Cyprinidae > Enteromius > Enteromius unitaeniatus. The sequence continues at coordinate 8,465,359 of JAUMHI010000074.1, forward strand.
GATGTGTTTGTGGAAATGTTCATATGCAGGTTCATACCCAAAAAAGGTTTGAGCATACACAATACGCATGCTTAGTAAATGATGCTCATTGACTTGGGTTTACTTTAAACAACATAACTTGATGGTCTCAGAGTATCACGATAGCCAGCTGGAGTGCCCATGAATTCCATTAGAGGGCACTTCACTCCGTTTCCCATGCCTACCTTGGCCCTCAGGTAACTATGTCTTGTGCTACCTTTGTAAATGTGTCGTGTTCTGATTGGTTGGTTCTGTCTTGTGTTCCCCTCTGTCTAGCTTAAAAGAAGCTCATACGCTGAATTTCATAGAATCTAATACGCTGATTATTGCAAAGCAATACCTTTGTTCTTGTGTCTTCCTTGTTTCATTCTGTTTTCGACCTTGGACTGTTTTCTAGTTTTTTGATTGTTTGCCGCCTGCACTGACCCTCACTTTGTTATTGGAATTACTTTTGCCTTTGCCTGGATTGTACTGTTTGCTGGTGTTTGACCCTGCCTGTTTAACTATGTTTTTGCACTTGGATCCTGACTCGACCCTCAGTCCCGACACAGAGCGTCCCTGAACAGCATGACCTATCAAGTGTCTTGTTTGGGGACAGTACATACTGTAATGTTACACTAACACTTGTCAAAGCCTAACATCAGTAACTGCATGACATTCAGAGAGAGCAGCCGGTGTCACAGGACAATTTATAAAATGGTTTTCACTAGTTTTTTTATACTATATAATTTCATAGTTTCATTAAAACACACAATTAGTTAATAGTGGTTAAATCTTTGGTCAAATTTAGAACTCACCACTAATTCCTTGCTTTCAAGTTTCTCAGAGTTTTCATCTAGAGATCCAGAATTTATATTTATATCTGAGGAAACAAAACATATGTATTCATTAGAATTCTATGGTATTTCCAAATCTAAATGTAAGTAATTTTCAGGAGGTCAGTTACCAGGAAATTCTTCACTGTTTGTTGCTGAAACAGTCGAAGCAGAGACATTTGGGCTGGAAAATTATACGATTATAAATTTAAGAATTGGGGAAAAGGTAGTATGTATGTTGCATAATTCATTGAGTTCCACTTTTGTATTGTAGTTTTAAGCATGTATTAAATCTGGCATGTCACTTTTAAAAACGATCAATTGTTATCAAGTGTTTTGCTAAATTTGATAAAAGTACTTTAATATATATATATTTTTGACATTCATTACTATTCATGCAGCAGATGTGTTGTTGAACTCTCACCTGGTTATTTTCAGACAGCTTTTTCTTCTGTTTTCACTCTCATTTTGGGTTTTCTCCTTAATTTTTTCACAACAAAAAAGAGAGTAGTTCTTTTCATTGTTATTTGCCCAAAAAGTGCCTATAGATGTTTCATATCGCAAACAGAAGTCGACCTTAGTGCCCTCTTCTCCAAACGGAGGTACTAGTGTGAGTTTGAAAGAGAAACCATCCATCCCACCACTGTTTGACCCAGGCACATACTCTGCCAACAGATCAAAATGACTTTTCCATGAATCTAAAGAGGTACGTACATTGACCATCTTATCAAAACTAATATTCTGCACACGAACAATTCCTCTTAGAGTGGTGGTCCCAGAAAGCAACTCCAAACTTTCCAGTTCTAGCTTCTGCTCGTGAACCCGCAAAGCTAGCTCTTCAGCGGTCTGTGGAAGAGTGAAGAGAGGAACCATGTAATACTCCTTATCTTCATTCAAGTCGCTCTCCAGCGAGCCTGATGGGTCAGTTACTCCCCAAGCATCAAACTGTTTCACTGAGACAAGACTCAAACCGAAGGCGTCAGCAAAGGACACTCTTCGGCTGCTGGAAGGGGGAGGAAGGGAGTCATCGGAGGAAGCTGAACTCCGTCGCCTTGGTATAGGTGAAGATTTGGGCTTGATCCCTTCCAGACCCAGTGACTCCTCATCCTCATCCCAGGGGCAGGATGCCGGCAAGCTCAGTAGGTTGGAGCTGGCCCCAGTGGGGCTGCATAGCACTCCCACAGACTCCATCAGGCAGTGTGGCACAGAGTGAGAGAACTCAGCTGGTCAGCCAGCAACTGACGTGCTGTGACTTAACTTATGGAATCAAGTTACATTTGACATTGTAGGGAAAAGCCAACTCTATATTTAGGGCAGAAACAACTCGAGCTATGCAGTCAGAGCTCAGGGGACCCATGAAAAAATATGTTAGAGGCACGCTTCAAACAGCGTAACATTGTTATGCATACAAAGACACAGCAAATAAATGTGTCAATGTCTTTAATGAGATGATTAAAGGGACATTACTCTGATCACTCACTTTACTCGCCTCGATGTAATTTCAAAACTCTTTTAATTGTTACGGCTAACTAAATGAAGAATTTAAATTTGGGGTGATTTTTAAAATTTATGCAAGGAATTTTCATATAATAAAATAAAGTAATTTTACACAAAATGACTTATTTATTGCCAAACCCTTTTTTAAATTTCGCTTATCAGTAGTATACTAAAACTCAAAAGCCACAACTCAGTGTATTTAAAGTGCCCCAATTAAGCTTTTTACCTATCGGGCAGTGTGTAACAAGTGAATAAAAAAACATCCTGCAAGTTTTAAATATGAAAGTGCACCGTGTATTGCATGTTCATCGAGGATTATTAATAGATTGTGAACCCTCCCAGACCCTTTCTAAAAATGCTCAAATGTTGTGCTTTTAAGTTCCAGATGCCTCGGCCTTAAATGAGACACAGCTATTCTTTGCAACTAAGTGCCGCTTTTGGAGCAGTAAAATATTGGTTTCCCAGTAACGCTGTACACAAAGCTAACTTTGCTCACAAATGCTGCTTTATCAGGCATTAAAGACCAGATGAAAATAAGACCAATCGGACCAATCACCATAGATTAGTGTCATGAAAAGGAGGGATTTGGAAAAATGAATAGTTGAGCGAATCATTTGGGAGTCAATGAGCAAGAAAGTTAAAATAAATGCATATTATAAGACAATGAAAGAGTTTTTGACCTTGCATGCATGTTAACCTGTTGTTAACTCCCAAAATCAAAATATGTATCTTTCATTACCCATAATATGGGCACTTTAAAGCTACAGCTTTCAGAAAGAACAGGCTGTGCTGCTTTTAAATATTTGGATACAAAAAATACCGTGAAGGAAACCACTTGAGTTCCAACAAGATTGTTGCCACTAGAAAAACAAATTTCCCTGTTTGCAAAAACTCATTTTACATTACCTCCATCTAGAGGCACACTAAGGAATTTTTCTGTACTTCAAGATTGAAGGACAGATGTTCTCTCTATAATTCTTACCCTTGAAACTTAAAGTGTTTACACTGAGCCTTTTTCCATTCTATACTGTCAGATTGTGTTTTCAGTTTACATTTGTAATGTTAAGTTCAGTGTTTAAAGAATAATGTTATCCATGTCATTCACAGCAAAAAACGTGCTTTTGCACCGTCAGGTTTTATATTTTTGAAGCAAACAAACTTTAAGGCAGAAGTACATGAGATTTTATTAGAGAACCAAATAAGGGTCTAAACAATACACTTGCAGCGTGTTAATTTATTGCATTTTCTTTTACCTTTATGTATTTATTCACACTTTAGTGGTAAAAGTATGTTGTATACAACCAGAATGGACACCTTCTCTAAAATGGTTAGCAGTACAACAGCAAGAGGAAAAAGTGTGATGGTGATGGTGAAGGTGGGATAAGTGGAGTCAGATCTGTTTCTGCCCATAGATCCACCTGTTTTCTTTTAAATGATGATGATTGAGACTAATACCTAAAAATAAAACACAAAGCTGGTTAGCAAATGCTAAAAGAAAATGCAATAATTTTTTAAAAGCACATTCATCACCTGTAGTAACTGGGTTTGAAGGGGCCATATTTACTCAAACCCATATATTTGGCTTGTTCATCGGTGAGCTCAGTCAGGTGTGCGTCAAAGGTCTGCAGGTGCAGGTTTGCAACATACTCGTCTGGTGCAAAAAATACTGAATCAGCTTGTAATGTAATTTTTATCCCAATATGATTTCTTACATTATGAAATATAGATGGAAAATATAGAATTCTGGCAGTCCATTGCATTGTTACCCAGTTTCTTTGGAAGGAGATAGACATCATGCTTGTAGCGGCCCTCAGGGGCATTGAAGAGCTCAATCAAAGCCAAAGCCTTCCAAAAAGTATACAGAAATTTGAAGACAAGACCTATCTATTCACTATCCACAAAACAATTTCAAACCCAAGTATATCCTAAAGGCCCATTCACACCAAACACGATAACTATAAAGATAATGATAATTATATTTGCGTCCACACCATAGACTGTAAAAAAAACATGGACGTAGTGCCAGTGACGTCAAAGTAGGCGGAGCTGACCATTTGCTATGTTGTAATCGCATCACCTCGCATCGCTCTCGGATTATATAAAATAGGCAAAGAGGCAGGAGCTGGTTGATGAAACCACGCCCACCTAGTTCAATCCACCCGTTACTCTAGTTGTCACGCCCTTAATTATGCAGATCTTTAAGGCTTAATGTAATTTAAAAAAATTCACCCCCCTCAGAGTTGTCATGAAGGGCAAAAATGTTGTTTTTTTAACCAGGCTGTAAACCTTTTTTTTTCTGCTGTAAAGTTGGGTATTTTAATATGAACTGACATGGAATTGACTTCCTTTTGCTAGTCAATGAATTGCTTTAGTCACTTTCATGTTGGCTTGATGAGAGAGCGTGGGAGGTTGCCTCTTGGTTCACGCCGCCGAATGATATTGTCTGCTTATTATAAGCTCAAGCTAGCCTGGGCCCGCCCATACTTCCTGTGATGCTACATTTTATTTCGCGAGCAAAATTAGTCTGGCAAAGCTGTTCCCAAAAAAGTGGAAACCAATGAGAAACGAGCCCGCCTCCCAGAAGGCGGGGTAGTAAGGTAGCTTGGCCAGAGTAAGCTAAAGCGCGTCTGCCACTTTAAATTTTCAAGCGCGTGATAGCAGGATTGATTCTGATTGGCTGTCGATGTTTATATAGTTCATCAGCTGGAAAAAATTGTCCTGACAATGATTCCAACTATGTCGTTGTGGTGTGTATCCTGGTATTCTTTAACATTAAGAGTGATTTTTAGAATTATATTCTTATCGTTATCGTGGTTTGTGTAAACTAGGCTTTAAGGTCAGAATGCTTCCCATTTACAATGTGTCACACTAAATGCAAATGTTCTTTTAAAGGTTTTATTGCTATGCCCTTTAAAAAGAGTCTTTAATGTTTAGGCTACATAAAAGGAGAACTTTAGCCTTTAGGCTACTAGCTTAAAACCTCATTTAAATTCATGTATTAGCAAAGTGCTTTCATACCTGTGTGGTGGCTGTGATGGAAAGCACGTATATGGGTATGGTGGAGGAGCTTAGATTAAGGACGCGGCCCTAGAATCAAATGGTAAAACAGTAACCATGCCATTAACATTAATGAACAATATGCCATGAGGTTTGTAATGAGGAAATGTAAATTATAGCTTAACATCATTTGCACAAGTAGAACCACTGCTTTGTAGCACAAATTGCTCCAAACATGCTGAAAAATAAGGTCAATATGTTTCTGTTTTATATTTTTAATGGTGTTCTCTCACCTCTGCAAGGAGTACTATTCTCTTGCCATCAGGCCAAATAACGTGATCCACTTGTGCTCTCACATGCTGCCAAACTAACTCGGGCGTTCTTAGACTGCTCTGAAAATTCGAAAGTAATCACAAAATAATGCAGCCAATTAAATAGTTGTCATCACTAATTGTGTATTTTATTGGTCCTATAGCCACTTACAACATCTATTTCTGTATTAGAGCGTCCCATGTTGCAGACAACGCAGCCATTCTTCATTAGGTCCATGTGTTCCCTCACAACAACGTTTTTGTTACCTGTGTAGACAAAGGGTCAGCTGTCAAAGCAAACAGTGTCAGGTAATATTACAGTTTTATTTATGATATTGCGCCACTTGCCTGTGCAGGTGATAACCATGTCCAGTTGTCTAACAACATCACCTAGTTTGGCCAAACGAAAGCCATCCATGCTAATCGAAATACAGTTGGTTGTCAGGGTTGCAAAATATAACTCTCAGGATGGTTTCTTTCAAATAACTAATATCTTACCATGCTTGTAGAGCACAGATGGGGTCGATTTCGGTTACATACACCACAGAACCCATCGCTTTCAGAGCTGCAGAACAACCTTTACCCACCTGTGGGCACCAACATTTACACTTGTGTACACAAAACAGAGCCCAATACTATTATAGCTATGTAAAAGTGGCATATTGACAATAGAAACTAGGAGATGTACCTCTCCGTATCCACATACGGCCACCTGCTTTCCCCCAAACATGATATCAGCAGTCTTTTTCAGACTAAGAGAATAGGAATAAGACAGAAAGTAGGTTTAATCATATAAATTTTGCAAATTTATTAGAGAATTGTATTGTATTACAGTACCTATCCAGAATGGACTCCCTGCAGCAGTAGAGATTGTCAAACTTTTGTTTAGTGACCGAGTCATTCACATTTATGGCTGGCACACATAGCTTTCCAGCTTTAGAGAGTTGGTGAAGTCTGATAAATGTGATGCAAAAACATTTGAAAAGCTGTAAGTTTTACTGTCGAACAGCCTGCTGTTAATACAGTGTAGTCATTAGAAAGCGACTCAACCTGTGAATGCCTGTGATGCTTTCTTCAACAATACCCTTGACTTTCTTGAAGAGGTGAGGATATTTCTTGTATACCCAATGTGTCATATCTCCTCCATCATCGAGGATCTAGAAAAGACCATTAACAAACTTCTGTTTACAGGTGAATATGCCAGATAAGGGACACTATTGATCCTTGAAGGGAAAGTGGTCCCATATCACTGAAGGCACTTGTACCATGTTTGGCTCCCAGCCCTCCACATTTACACAGCGATCAATACACCACCAGAAGTCATCCTCAGATTCTCCCTTCCATGCAAACACTGGAAAATCTGCCATGAAGAGCAGAGGGCAAGACAAGGGAGAAATCAAAAAAGGTAAATGATCATAAAGTAGAAAATATGACAATCAGACTGAGTTTCTTTTACCTTGCTCAGCTAAAGCAGCTGCCACTTCATCCTGAGTGGAGTAAATATTGCAGGCCGCCCACCTACACTGAGCCCCTAATACCACCAGACTCTCAAACAGAACCTGTTTAGCAAAAAGTGTATGAATATATAAGTATAAATATATTACCCATTGCTCCAATCTTACATGTCACATGATCCTTCATAAATTTGATATGCAAATTTGGTGCTTAAAGGAATATTTCACCCAAAAATGGAAATTCGGTGATCATTTACTCACCCTCATGTAGTTACAAACCTGTATAAATAAAAATTTGCCAAAGATATTTTTTTAAAAAAGGTTAAAAACAGGTTGTTTTGGGTCACCATTGACTTCCATATTATTTTTTTTCCTACTCTAGAAGTCAGTGGCGACCCAAAGCAGCCTGATTACAAACGTTTTTCAAAAATAT
>JAUMHI010000074.1:8499166-8509883 GCA_032359435.1 Enteromius unitaeniatus
GTGGTCTCTACATTAAATTAACGAACACATTATTATCTAACAAAATATGCAAATTTCTTATACATATTATAGATGAATTAATTTATAGAAGATTACAGCATGTTTAAATGTTGACTCGTGTCACCTTTGTGTCCATTTCCAGGGTTATGAAGGTGGCCAAGGGCTTCCTCGATCAGGGGAAGCAGCTCAGCTTCGCTGTGGCCAATAAGAACAGTTTTAGCCATGACGTGTCTGAGCTGGGTCTGGACGGCAGCAGTGGAGAGCTGCCTCTTGTCGGCCTTCGCACTGCCAAGGGAGACAAATACGTCATGAAGGAGGAGTTCTCGTAAGTTGTTGTTTTGTTTTTTTTTCCACCCAAAGGACCTTGTTTCAAGTAGCAAAAAAAAAATCTATCCTTTTTTTTTGAATCTGCAGTCGCGATGGAAAGGCCTTGGAAAAGTTCCTGCAGGATTATTTTGATGGAAACCTGAAACGTTACCTCAAATCAGAGCCTATTCCTGAGAACAACGATGGCCCTGTGAAGGTGTGTCAATTTAGTTTTTCTATATTTAAAACATGTCTATTTTCATATGTTTTAAATACTAGTTCAAATAACCTGGAACTTCGTCCTTTATTATTCCAGGTTGTTGTGGCTGAGAACTTTGACTCAATTGTAAATGATGACAGCAAAGATGTTCTCATTGAGTTTTATGCCCCCTGGTGTGGACACTGCAAGAGCCTGGAGCCTAAATACAAAGAACTTGGAGAGAAGGTGAGTTGTTTTTTCTGGTAGTAGATATTTGCCCTGTTTAGATTCTATTTACACTGTTAAAACAGCAGGATTTCTGCTATTTATACTACGTATTGCAAATAGTGGCAATTATCTGATTCTCAGTTTTGTAGTACATTATAAAATGGTATGGTAAAAAAAATGGTAAAACTTTTATTTAATTCATATTATTATATGGATGCCACCTTATTGGGACGATAAAGCCCCTCCCCTACACCTACCCTAAGATTAACCAATACTAAATAATCAAAAGGATGATGATAAATGCTTTTCTGATGTTATTTGAAAAGGAAGAAAAAAAGTTCGGTGTGCTCAGTGTATTATTGATCGCTATAAAATATTGACCAGGACAGTCATTTCATAATTAGTCTTTATTTTACAGCTTTCTGACAATCCAAACGTTGTCATCGCAAAGATGGATGCCACCGCTAATGATGTCCCCTCTCCATATGAAGTTAGAGGGTATGTAGTCACTATCCATCTTTTCCCCACCTAAATTATACTAGTGCTTTTTCTGTTTGACTTGTTGCGAACTGGTTTATTCACAATCTGACCCTTTCGCTTTCAGATTCCCCACAATCTATTTCTCCCCCGCTGGTCAGAAGCAAAGTCCAAAGAAATATGAGGTTTGTGTTTATTTAAAATTAAATTGATTCAGTCTTCATTCTACCCAGAAACATGAATGTAATCAGTCTTGTTTGTCCATCAGGGAGGTCGTGAAGTCAGCGACTTTCTTTCCTACCTGAAAAGAGAGGCCTCAAACACCCTGGTGGTGCAAGAGGATGATAAGAAATCAAAGAAGAAGAAGAAGTCCGAGTTGTAAACCATCTCAGCTCAACAAGCAAGGAGGAAATTTTTGCAGGAGATGTAAATTATATTCCAATCTTTAGTGAAGAGAGTGCTCTGACCCACGTCACAATGTCGGCCCTCTCTTGGGTCTGCTGCTCTGGGAACACTGTGGAAGGTTGTGACGGCCAGACCATGTGATTTTTAGATAAGAGGTACAGATCTGTCAAATTGAGATTTTCCCTACACTGTACCTTGGAGAGATGCACTTTTGAGACCAATTCTACATGTTTCTTTCTCATGGAAAAGGGGGATTTGGTGAATTATTTTTCCTTTTGTACTTTTTTTTTTTTTTTTTTTTGTACGTTTGGAAGGATTGTGAAATAAAAGGCCCACTAAACCTACAATAGTGCTGGTTTGAACCTTTTTCTTTATACATTAAATCACGATTGTATCACGATGAACAAAAAAACCTTCAGCCATTGGTTTATGCTTTAACCAAAAATCAACGTATGTGTTCCAGAAAGAAGCTAAACACAAAGACAAATCAAACAGGAGAAAAGAGTGATGGTAATGTATAATGACGAGATCCACATGGGGCTCCAGCAATGCACTAAAATAGATGCATTTTATACATCAACTACGTATTAATACATATATAGTCATAGAGGAAACCTGGCCATCAAAAACAACAGGATCCCAAACTATCACACTTCCAACTTGTTCTGATCAAACACAATTTGCATAGAATCACCTGAAAGCTGAATAATCTTATCCCCTGGAATCTGGGGGTGCAAAAAAAAAAAAAAAAAAGTTGAGAACATTGCCTTTTAAGTCCAAATGAATTTCTGTGATGTATTTTATTAATAAACTGTTTTGGTGTATTTCCAATAGAAAATTTACTAAATATTGAACCCAATGCATTATTGTTGAAAACTTACACCACATCTGGTTTTATTTAATTAGCAGTAGTTAACCCAGTCTTAAAGTTTTTAATTTTAGCATTTATGTTAAAAATGAAACTAGAGAACAGTATCGAGCCCACTGATATAATCTATCATTTACAGCAATAAACACAAATGTCCTATTTTTATCTTCAAATCTGTAAGATGTATTCCACTTACCAATGTTAATTTTAATGAAAATAATACCTAATCAAAATATTCTATAATATTTAGTACCATATGCCTGTAATTCTTTAACTCTGCCGTAAACCCTAACTCTCCGCACACAACCCGGGTGTTTACACATTTTTAAGTGGTCTATATCAGAAGCCTAATATTCTACTAGTAACATTTTTATTTCTTTTTCAAGCACAAACACATCTGAGATATTAACATCATGACTAATAACCCCTTCTATGCAAAACATTTCACCTTGCTGGCTATTAAGTGTAGATATTTTACTAAAACAACATCTTTGATTCAAGTGGCATGCGAAGGTTTAAGAACAGTCTTTATTAAAATAATCTGTTTACATTTACATTTATTTCACAATGACAAAGATGTCTTGAGGGAGCTGCCAAACTGTTAAGAAACATGCTTCAATAAAAAAATCCACAGAACAAGCAGCACAAATAAATAAATCATTAACAAACGAGCAATTAAAGCTTGATTTCATTAGACTGAAAAAGCAAACGAAAAATGTTTCCACCTTATTTTTACAATGTTCAGAGCAGTTAAAACTTGCTATGCTGTTATTAACTGATGACATACAGTATAGCATTTGTATAATACAAAATATACAATATTGGGTAATGCATTATTATACAAGCAAATGACAATAAAGTTAACTAAAACAGACAAATAAAACATAAAAAGAGTTTGTTTTTCGTAAAACAACAGTGCAACACAAGGCAACCAAAAGTACCTTTTGAAATGACAGACTTAGTCTAGAAGTTTCTTTCGGCTGTATGTCCTACTAGTTGTCCTTCGTCTTCTCGGCTGGCAAAGAGGGGAGATATCCAGCTCAGAATTTGATGCTGTTGAGACAAAGTACAAATGGTTATTATTAACACTTCTTTTGCAATATGCATTAGTGCCAAAGCTAAATGCATCAAAGAACATACAGTAAGTGCTACACCAGAGCAAAGTTAGTCTGGCCAAGCTACCGTTTTAGAGCATTTCAGATTCTCCAAAAAGTGGGAACCAATGAGAAACGAGCTCCCGCCTCCCCGGCACAACTGAGGTGGGTGTAACGCGATGACACAGCAGTTCTGCGACCATACCAGCTTTTAAACATGGAGTGTACCGAGCAGCAACAATAGTTTGACTTTGTGGTTGCAGCTGTTTTGAGAAATTTTCATGACAGGTTTTCTTTGAAAACAAAGCAGAAGTAATTAAAGTAAGTAAAGACAATTTCCTACTGCTTTAATGAAGCTAGCTACAATTGGTTACGGTGTCTTCAAGTTCTGTTGCTACACAAACTGTACGTCATCGGAATGAGTTGTCTGATTGGTTGTAGATTCGTCCAGTAGTATACAGAAGCATCTGATGGACACAGGTTAAGCCCGCCTCCCAGAAGGCGGGTAGTAAGGTAGCTTGACCAGACTAAGCTCCTATGAGCTTTATAGTCGCAGAAGCCAGGCTAAGGGACACATAGACCAGAGGGGCAACTCACACCCTGGCTCTATATACTCTTTTTATTGTCTCACCATTAGGTTGTGTTGCTTCATTGATTACTGTTGATTTCTTGTATAACAGAGGTGATTGAGTGAGAGCGAAGATTCCACTGGCTGACACAGGTTTCTTTACTTTTGGGGTGTCCACTGAAAGAAATCCATACCACATCATTTACAAACAAGTGACAGAAACACAAGGAACAAGATATGAGTTGCATACAAGCTGTACTGTACCTTTTCTGCCCATCCACGCAAAATGCTCAGACTTCGTAGGGTCTCTAGCATCACAGTCTTGAACTCCAGTCTCAATCCAATCCATGCCTTCTGGTGAGCACTGATGGTCTATAACCTGACTTGATCTCAAACTCAGTTTTCTTTGACTGACTGGGGTGCTCAGCGACTCCTTGAGTTCTTCCACCCCTTGAATACAGAAAACACCTTCAAGTTCTGGGTCCTCCAACACTTCCGGCTTTTCCAGGAGCGGGACCCCTTTGATGACCTGCTCTTTGTTTCCGCAAGCCTCGATCCGAGCTCTTTTCTTACGAGGCCAACTATTGAGGTTCTCCGGGGTTGACCATCCTCTGCTTTGAGGAGATGGAGTCAGTGGGGATGCCAAAGGGGATTGGCTACTAGGTGGATAATGCGTGGGAGTGATCGACTGACAAATGTACGTCTGTACACCTTTCCCAGGCGTACCTTTGGCAGGGGTTCCTCGACTGCAGAGTGAAGGTGATATGCAGGCAGGATGTCTAGAACACTGTGCAAGAGGGCTGTCGACTTGTGGCGCCTTCACATTTGACATGTTACGGTGAACAATATGCGAGGCCACGCCCTTGGTTGCACTACCAGGGGCTTCACCTGCATTGAAAGAATCGGTCCTTCTCAACTTTAGCTTAGGCAGGCCTGACTCTTGCATCTCCATCTCCACTTCATAAGTAAGTGGTTGAGAAATAGATTTCTTTCCACACGCAGGAGTTCGGCTTGTTCTTGGGGTGGAGATCTTTGGTGTTCCCGAGGAGTATCCAAGACGTGCTTCCGCTTCTCGTTGGCGCCGGTCTGGAGTTTGACGGAAACCGTAGCTTCGGCTCAGCATGGTAGTGGTGGCTTGTTTTCCCTTAAATTCGAAAACCTCTGAGGATCTAGAGGGTTTCCTTGAGAAAGCGATGTTCATCTTAATGCCCCCTGTGAGTTGGGTCTTCACCACTGAGGCCTCAGATATATCAATGCTTTCATCATCTGTGGTAACGCTGAATTCAGAACAATCAAACTGCTGGGAGTCTGAAGATGACACCTCTTCTGCTTTTCCATGGTTAATCTCATTTTGCCAAAACGTTTTGTTATCCTCTGGGAATTCTCCCATATTAGTAGTGGATGAACTACTTTGGTGGTGGATGTGAGATCTAGGACCAGAGGATGGTGATGCACTTAATTTTGGTGCAGACAGACCTTTACGAGGCGAAGGGCTGAATCCTGCAACATCTTGAGACTTCTTAGGAGACAAGGACTCCTTTACAGGTGTTCTACCAGAGCGAGTGCACATCCTGTGTGTTAAACTGGGGCTTTTTACAGGAGTTTGTATATTTTGTTTTAATGGTGAAGCACAGAGAGGAAATGGCCCAGAATCAGATTCTTGTTCATCAACGAAAGCTAATTTACCAGACTTTTCGGTAATCTTGCGAGGTAAGCTCTGTGTCCTCCTCATCTTTCCTGTTCTCTTAATGGACTGAGATGTTTCCGGATCAACATTTCCAAGAATTTCAAGTGTCCTAGACATCGTTCCAGGAGATGCCTTGGATTTTCTTTGGGGCACCTTCTCAGGTGTTTTGAAAACTTTTCTTTCCTCTGGGCTGCTATTCTTGCTAGGTGTAAGCAGCCTTGGTGAGCATCTTTTTGTAAATATTGGAGACTCTGGCACATTTATTGGGTTGTCTGTCAAGCGTTTCCGTGGAGATGGAGACCATGTCACACTCTTCTTTGGCGTTCTACCATTTGGGCTCCTCAGCCAAGCGCCATTAGGAGAAACACAATCCAAAAGGTTTTTCATTGGGGTCTTGAGTATCCCCTTGAGTGGGCTTTTCTTGGGCGTCTCTACCACTAGACTCGTTGCAGCAGGTGACCGAAAAGGACTCCCTCGCAGGGTTATTCCATTCTCTCTAACTGTCCGGTTTGGAGTTCTTGGGGACCGAGGGGTTCTGCACCCAACTGCAGATCCTACTGGATCAGATCTTAACTTCTGTGGAGTTTTATTTTGATTCTGCAAAAAAATAAATAAATAATCCAAAGTATTGGATTAATGCAAAATAGATGATAGGACTTACACACTCAATACTTTCAGCATTTATATTTTAATTAACTGTATAGTGAAAGGGAAATTACCTCAAAAACTGCAGACCTAAGTGACAACTCTTTGCTGCCTTGATGTGAGGAGGATGCTGTAGTGTGCCGTAGGCGACCAGGGGACTGGGCAGCACCAAAAAGAAGCCGAACTGGCGACCTAACAGAACTAACATTGAATCCTCCTGCAAAATGAATACAAGGGCCCTTTGAAACCAACATTTTGGGGCAATTTCCCAAACAGGGTTTAAGACTAGTCCTAGATTCAAATAAATGTTAAGAGCTGTCTAAACTGGAAAAGGCACTGTGATATCTTAAAATACATTATTGCCATTGTTTGGTCTTAAAATGCTCACAGATAATGCATTTTTGTAAGACATGTTTCTAAACATTTTTTATATATGTCCTAAATTAGCAAAGGTCTAGTCCTGGCTTAATCTAAATTCTATCCGGAAAACTGGCCCTTAATGTAAAGAAGCTTAATGACATCTATTTTTTACTGTGCCACTGAAACGCTTTCGCTATTTCCTGCTCACCTTTACCCTCAGAGTGGCAGAGTTGAGAGGAGATGGCACGGTCCAGGTTTCGGGAGCGTGGCTGTGAGCTTGAATAGAACACACTGGAATGTCTCCTGGTAAGGCTTTTAATTCTTGGGCTCCTCCTCAAGTCTAAGAACATAATTTTTTAATAGTAAGTGGTCATTCTATGTTTGACATTGTGGCAAAATCTTAGACACTAACCAGCAATTGGTTTGACAGGAGACTCTTCAATAATGCACACATCACATTCTCCAGATCTTCTGTGACAAAGAGAGCAAGAGAAAGAAAAGAAAATTTCAAACTGGATCCCTTACAATTGTCTAGCATTAATAAACAAATAAAACAACTACTTAAAAATCAGGGCACATGACTCACCTGCCTGTCCTTTGCCGGTGGAGTAAACGATTGGACACCTGTTTATGCAATGGTGTTTCAGATACTTTCTTTGTCAGAAGAGTGTGTCCTTCTGAAATGTAAAAGTTCTAAGGTTTAAGTTCACGCACTACATTAAACAATCTCTCGCCATCAAAAATAAAAATTACCATCATCATCCATATGTGAACGCTTGCGTTTCTTAAGTCCTTCTACTGCTGACACAGATTGGCTTCGAGGCATTTTGGACTTCTTTGAGGGCGATGCAGCAACTTGGTTGAAAAGATTTCTCCTTACCTTTGTTACCTCTGTGAACAAAAATAAAAAGGTGCAACAACAGATCAACTTTATAAGACAGCATGATGATTAAATATGGACTGGCCAAATTACCTTGAACTGCTTGCTTTGGAGGTGGTGGTTCTTCCAAAACAGGTTTTTCTACTGGGACACAGACTTTTGGCTTTGCCTGTATTCCAAAATAGGCAAGTTAGTATTTTAGTTATGACAAGATGGGAAGTAATATAATAAAAACAATGAAATCTCACCAGCCGAATGGACTTTCTTGGCATTTCTATCTGTCGAAGTGCCTGAGGAGCCTCAGTCATGCTTTTGTGGCGTGTAAGTATGTTCTGTCTACAAAATGGGAAAACAGTTTATTTGTTTTGTTACACACAAAGCACTTAATATAAACCACATTGTTTTCCATGACAATCACCTCCTCTTTTTAGCAGAGCGATTGCGAAGTTCCTCCAGATGATCTCCGACACTGGATACATTGCTCTGTGTGGCAGAGAAAGGTGAAGGACTCACAGAGACACTGTCCTTAGCCATAGACTCATCACTGAAGAAGTCAGAGGGCAGGACAGCAACAAGCGCCTCGGGCAACTGAGTTCCTAAACTGTGGTAGACATCTGCCAGGACTTTAGGGATGCTGTTCAGGAACCTGGGAGATAATATATCAGAGATCACATTATTAAATGTGTTTGGATAGAGCTGGCATTTTCATGAATATTCCTGAAATGCTGATAACTTACACTGGCAGAACTTCATCCTGCATGAATTTGGATAAGTAAACAGCATCTTTACTCCGGGAGATAATCCGAAGCATATCAGCCACCTTGAAAGGGGTTTATAAACAAATTACAAACATTCTATTTAACAACCACAAACCATTGATTTCCTCATACAATCACATTTTAACTATTGGTTATGAAATCTAAGGTTTTAAAAAGTTGATTGTCTCCTTACATCTTCAACTCTTTGTTCCACAACCTCCTCCTCTTCTTCTTCTTGTTCTGGTTGTCTGCACAATTCAAGTCTGAGAACTGCTTGTAGCTGGCATCTGTATAAAGAATAACGTTTTTTGAGTCCGTTACCTTGTCATTGCATTTATATCGAGGTTCCATGCTTACAGTCACTTTATCTAGACACCGAATTAATTTGGTCTGTATACTTACTCCCTGATTTTACTCTCTTCATCTGAAGAATTTCCATAAAGCTGACGAATAGCCTGACAGGATTTCAACAGATGATTCTGCACCAAGCCCAAGAGTGAAGCCTGGTGGGAAGGGGGTAAATGAACAATATCCATTGCATATCAGTTTTCCTAAATCATTACATGACTTTGGTTCACCATATCAAAAATATACATCATTTAGATGCATATATATATTAACATTTCAAACACAAAATTAACTAGGCTATGATCTTTTAGAAGTGTTCATTATAAACCTGTACAATAAGACAATGATTTTCAGTTGCCTGCAACCAGGCAACAAAGCTGAATGATTTTTATGTACATGTTCCTCTGACTCACCTCTATATCAGTGTTAATTTTGATGAATGCCTTAACAACTGAAAGCATATCCTGGACTTGACAGGGAACAGACACGGATCTGTTCTCCACAGCTTTCTGATAAGTGATTCCCAGGTGGGAAAGCAGCTCTTCCTCACTGCTGAAATCTGTTGAACATCAACAACAATTTACAAACAAAAAAGTTAAAATAGTCCTATTTTTACCTTACGGAAACCTTGGACAGGTTTTTTTAAAAGCCTACCCAAGTTTTCTTAAAGTAAATGACTCACGCAAGAGGCCAGGCTTGTTCCGATCACCAGAGCATCTCTTGGCCCCCTTTTCAGCACCTTTGGCAGATCCAGCAGAGCTGCCATCACCCTGGGTCTTCTGAGCCTTCACATTCAAGCGAGCAAAGTTCAGCATCTGTAGAGAGCGACTCATAGTCTTCATCTTCTGCCTTACAGGTGTGCATTGTGTACCTCCTGGAAAATCGAGAGGAAATTAGGTAAAAAATCATTAATAAAAACATGTCATTTTTTGTTGCGTGTTCATGACATGTCAGGCAAACAGGATTTAGTAAGTTTTATGATGCATCAACCACTTCGAGTACCACTTTCCACTCACGTTTTTTGGACCTCAGGTTGCCACTGGATCCAGCTGTGCTGCTCTTATAGAGCTCTGAGAGACTTCTGGTGATCTCCTGCTGAACATCTGAGTACTCCTCTTCCCTCTTCTCTTCTTCTGGAGCTGCATTCAGGAGCCTGTACATGTAGACAGATCTTTTAGTACCAGAATAATAGCCCATGCCAAACATAAAGAGCCTTTTATTTTATTTTTGGGAGGTAAAAAAGTTTTTATTCATGGCAGTTTTGTCTTCCACTTTCTGCCAGTTATTTGCACTAAAACTACAGAAAAATCTAATTGATAAATACAACAGATTATAATTACACAAGATGCTTTAAATGTACATTATAAAAATTACTACAAATTTTCAGGAAGGAGCTACTTCAAAAGTCTTTATGAGATCCTATGAAAATAATTGTTGTCTTCATGCATTAATATTAGAGCAGTTCAATAATATGTTTTCAAGATTTTATTGATCAAAATATGATTTATAGTTTAATTTGACATTTGCATTATCTTTCATTTGTAACATGCCTCCATACGTGTTCATGTTCAGGGTTGCCAGATATCAGGTTTTAAAATCCTCCAGTCAAAGCTTTTTTTTGAAAACACATTCTGTTCAGTATCACTCAATCTCACCTATCTGGCTACAATAAGAAAAACGTAATAATGATCTGGAAATTCAACTGTGCATACATGACATTCTCTTGATTTGTGCTTACTGGAATGTTAAGTGAAATTTCTGCCATGATAATTACAATTACTAGTTTATCTGTTATTGAGCAGCCCTAATCTTATCCCAAAAAAAAAGAAAACCATTTTTTTGAAAGATTCCAAACCTCATTGATTCCATTAAATGACAGCTGATTCCTGATTGG
>JAUMHI010000074.1:8509983-8564062 GCA_032359435.1 Enteromius unitaeniatus
AAAAAAAAAGAAAACCATTTTTTTGAAAGATTCCAAACCTCATTGATTCCATTAAATGACAGCTGATTCCTGATTGGTCAGACAAAGGGAACCATCCCTCTACCAGCCCATTTCTCCTTAAACAAGACCCCTGCTTGAGCTCTTGATTGGCCCAGTCAGGAACAAATGGCAATCTTTGATCTGGAAACCACAATATTTTTTTAAGGTAAGGATCAAAACCTCAAGGTTGTGTTTGTCTGTTTATATGCACAAGGCACAAAAAACAGATTATTAAAAAAAAACACCTGAGTAATCATCATCCTCCATGATGTGATACATGACATTGAGAACACTGCTGACAACATCAGGCAGGTCACTGGAGATGTCTGTGCTGTCCGAGGGAACAACGTGTGCGGGCAGAAGCTGGTCTTCCTGAGCAACCAGAGGCTGAAGGACAGTGAGTTGAGCCGTACAGGAGGAGAGCACCGACAGCACCGCTGAACACACCACACCTCCTTCACTCACTTCTGCTAGCTGTGTCAATGAAGCAAAATATATATTTATGCTTTATGCTGAAACCACCCATCATACACAAAAAAACTCTTTTTGCTTTTATCGTTGCACAAGGTAAACAATTACAAAAACACAAAGGATATGCACTACATTAAGGTAAGAAACAAAGGCCTAGATATGGAACAGGTATGTATACCTGTGTGTGTGTGTGTGTGGGCCGCACGATTATGACAAAAAACAATTATTTGCGACTATTAATTACGATTAACACAATTTACATTTCATTATATTTTCACCATTGTTTGAAACAACTTAATGTCATATATTTATTTGAGAACAAATAAGCTGAAAACAGCCATCAGACTTGAATTGTTTTTCTATAGAACTAAGCCTCAATTGTAAACTATTTATTGGATTAGTTAGGGTTAATTTTCTTAAATTTATAAAACAACGTGCATAAATATGCTACAATTAAAACAATGAAAAAGAAAAACCCTTAAGATAGCTGTAGAAAGAAAAAAAACAAACATCTTAAGCACTCAGAATAATTTAACTTTGAAAGATTACTGCCTTTTTGAACGCTTACGTAATTGTGACATCCATAAATGTAACTGCAATTATAAAGTTGATAAATTGTGCAGCTCTAATATATATTATATGCACACACCCACACACTCATATAGGTGTCCATATATTTTAGCTATTACAAAACTGAATTGCACGTCCTCACTAGGGCTGGGCGATATATATCAAAAATATATAATGCGCATATCGTCAGTAAAGCCTGTTCTTTGATTAGCGGTAAATCTTCATCAGCTGTTTTTAAAAGGAACGCCAGCTTATACACAGAGCCGTAGATAAGTTGCGCCATTGAATCACCCGCGAAACTAACACGTAGCTTCTCAGTGATGTACGGCTCTGTTCATAAACTGGCGCTGCATTTAGCAGCTGACGGAGATTTAGCGCTAATCAAAGAACCGGCTTTACTGATGAGATGTGCATAATATATCGTTCGATATATATCGCCCAGCCCTAGTCCTCATGCAGCTGCAATCATATTTCTCAGCTGGAACCATCCTGTTATAAAACAACATAACCGATTAAGTCCTTTTACCATGGCAGATGCTCCAGTACACAACTGCTTTAAGTGCTGAAAAGCCTCCTGACCCAATTCAGCATCTGTGCACTGAATTATCCAGCTCTCGGAGGCTGAACGTGAGAAGGAGACTGTGTCCAGGTCCTGCAGGATACCTCTGAGAATCACATTTACAGGAGCTCGCAGAAACCTCTGCCTGCATGATACCGGCTCCAGAGTCACACTACAGGACTGCCTGTTCCCATCTGGCACAAATAAATAAATATATCACTTTGTAAAGATTAGTTAAATAAAAAAAGTTGAAAAGCTGAAATTCAGTTATTTATTAAATATATTATTAATTCTAATTAGGCCTAATATTTTCTTTCTATACATTATACACATACATGTTATGTATTTATGAACTATAAGGCAATAATTCCAGTCCTCATTGCCACACGATCCACGAACAAGCAAATGTTTTTGTTTATGCTGCTTAATATTTTTATGAAAACTGTGATCCACTACTATTTAAAGGTTTGTAAGATTTAAAAATAAGACAACGCAAGGAGGCAATAAATTGATCAAAATTGACACAGACATTGGTAATGTTACAAAAGATTTTTATGTATTAATTTTGAACTTTCTAGCAATGATTCCTGAAAAAAAGCTCACCTTTTCTATATAAATATGAATACTTTAAATGTAGAATATATTATATCCTATACAGAATATATAGGTATAGAATATAATACAATTTATAATTTAAATTGTAGTGATATCCCACAATGCTACATTTTTATCAAATAAATAAAAAAAAAAATGTAAAAACAAAAATTCCTAACTCTAATTATTTGTCCTTGTGTGTGTGTTTGTATTTTAGCATTTACCTGCAATCCAGGAAAGACATCCACTCAGAGGAGGAAAGACTTGTTTGTGCATTCTTTCCGACAACTCAAGGTAGCTATTGGTTGATTCTATAGGAAAGGCATTTATTCCCAAATCCGGTGAATGCTGGTCCATCAATGGCAAACAGGGAGACAGCATGGGCACCACCTGTCCACAAACCTGCCCAAGAAGCTCTGCCAATGTCTCCATGCCAGTATAGTCCTCCACCACACAATTAGCCTGGTTTAAAACAACCACAACAAAAAAAAAAAACAATGCAGTCAAAATCATTGACATAAACCCCAATTATACATAGGAACTCTATAAGAGCACCACTTACCTTCAATATACCCGAATCAGCCCAATGAAGCACCACTTTGCGTTGCATAAGCATATCTATCAAACCTTTGGGCAGCACCTGCTCATGTATGTCTCTGTGAAGTCTACTGTTATCCCTACGAATGCTCAAGTAGTCTTCCAACTCTGCTTTGGACCGTGGACACTCAGACACGACAAAAAGGATATTTTTGTCGACGCTTAACGTGTCATAGTCATGCAGAGGGACATTTCTGCCACTTCTACTCGACCTTCTTGATCTCAGCGTGACCTTTGTGGGAGATGTTAGATCAGGTCTGTCCCACTGGAAGTCTAGAAGGATCTCCTTCAAGGCATTCTGGACACAACTGGCCGGGCTGGGTTTCAGTTTGTTGGACTTTTCCCGACTTTTGGGTGACTTTCCTTCCACACTGAATTTGACAAGCAGCTCTTCTTCGAAGTCACTGAACGCCTTCTCCTGGAGCTCCTTAAAATCAGATCCTCTGGTTATAAGTGTTGCACTTTTCACAGTCCTTGAATGGAAGAATTTATAACCCCATCGCACTTTTTCCAGCCCATATTTGTGTCCCAAGCTGAGCAGGACCCTTAGTATCCACTGTTTGAGGTGGTTTTGGTAGTCACCAGTCGTTCTGTTGCTTTCCTCTGGTCGATAATCCACATCGATGGCAAAAACCACATTCTGAGAGGCCATAACTGGACTTAAACAGCTGTCATGCAAAACACTACTGCTTCCACCGATATATCACATGTAGAGAAGTTTATAACTAGATAAAACAAACACTAGACGTGACGTCACGTCTTTTAAAACGTCAATAAACGCTAACCAAGAAACACGTCGAGAGCAGCTGGTGCGAACGAACGCTCACGTACGCTATTTTTCTCAGCACGAGTCATGATTCCCGTGGCTGTTGAACTAAAACAACACGAAACCGGTAGGAATGAACTAATTAACTAACTTAAGGATAACGGAAAGTTATAAAACTAGCATTTTGAACGTATTGTTTTGTTACACTTCAGAGTTTCCGTTAGCCATCGTTCTCTCCTCTCCCTTAAACTCTTCGCGCTTCAGAATTCGTTGAGTGCCATTGGCTAGAGCGAACGAACTTTAAAAACGTCATTCATTTGGCGTCGTGTGATAGGACCAAAGAGTCCCAGCAATAAAAAAACACAAAGACGTCAATCGTTTCTCGCTCCGTGATTGGTCCAGAGGCACGTCAATAAAAATAGCTTCTTCTCGTGCCTAGCATGCAGAGCATTATTCATGTGTTACTGGCATCTACTGGACAGAAATTTATACGAACAACGCGATTAAACATGAGTGTTTTTGAGCAGGAATGTAATATGAAATTAGTTTAGTTGCTTATTAATGTATTGTAATGTATATTATACGTGTTATTATTATTATTAATCACAATATATATATATATTGCTATAGCTTTTGAATTGATGCTGTGGCAATACTGTGTGTTTAACAATCACAGCAATTCCCTATATTTTAAAAATGATTCACAAATACTACAATTTCTTGTTTTTATATCCAACATAACGGATTACTGCTTAAAATTCCAATTTCACAGTTTTTCCTTCACATGAATAATATGAGCAAAAGATATTACTAGGCCAATAGTAAGAGATATTAACTTCAAAAACAGTGGCTTGCTTATTGCTAATGGTCATATTCGGATAAATATGATGGGTATTCGTTTTTTATACCATAGCCTATCACATAAACAGCATTCGAAAGCACCCCCTTTTTCTCAGAAATAAGGTCTGTCTCACCCCTATCCTATCAAGTGGCTATATACTCAGGATGCAGAAAACATTTAGTTCTTACATGAAGTTCTTATGTTTTTATTTTTGGATGATGGAGACAATTCAGTTTGTTGCCCAGACGGCATTAGTCATTGGGTCTGTTAAGGGAAAAAAACATAAAAGAGAACAAGTTGTACTGACTAATAGCTCTTTAGCCCAGACACACTGTTTAAAAAATATAGCCAATGAACAATGCTACTTTAGTGTTTCTGTTTCTTAAACCATCTGAATAAAAGCAATGCCTTTTTAAGTCTTTATTACAAACCAATTTTGTAATAAGTACATTAATATTTTATAATAAAACATTAAGGATAATTAGATCAGTGACTTCAGATTTTTATCATTTTTATGCAGCACAAAGTTCTTGTAAAGAGAATTCCAGGGTAAAGGGCATTGTAAAAAAAAAAAAAAAGATTTTACATACCATCAAGCCATTGGAGAATAGACTTGCTTTCTTTGGCACAAAACTCTCAAACTAGGTTATCTCAGTGTCGGTAAACAAAATGGAAATGTCATCAGCGCATTAAAAGAAGGCCCAGATAAGTTCCCAGTCATAATCACAGACACAAAATGGTTTTAGATAAACATTTTCAACTTGAAATTAATTTCAAATGTCAGAAACTCTACAGCATCAAAAATCTCCCTGCATCCACACAGAACATTATTAGATGGCTGTTTAAGTTGTACAAATGAAGTACAACACCATAAATAACATCTATTTGTTTCTCCAAACACATATTATTAATAATTTCTTGCATGTCATCAATCGCCATCCGCCCCCCTTGATGGTTTGAGGAAATGAGAGTGTGTAAATAGGTTACCCTCTGCTCATTCGGTATCCTGGATCGTTTTAAGACAGATCAATGAGAGAAACGAACAAACACTGGGAGAACGAGGGCAACACAGCGCTTCCAGTTATGTGCCTTTTGGTTCTGACCCAAAGCCCAAAGGGTTCTGCTTCACGGTGTAGAAAAATGTAGGTCAGGGATTCAGCAAACAAATACTTTTGCAGACAGAACCCAGACAGCCTTGAACAGGCAACACTTCTTAATGATGCAAAGCAGGTAAACAAGCAGGAAAATGAATGTAAAACACCTTATTATGATATCACCGCCCCAGAATCTAGCTTGTTGAGTGTCATGTTGTGAAGATGGATCTAACAATATCCAAGAAAAAGGCTAAATCCCTCATTTTCCTCAGTATTTAATAATTCATTCCCATCAACAAAACTGGTCACTAGCAATATATTTAATAAACACCAGCCTGAAAACATGAGTCACTGTTTTCCTCTACTGATTCAGTTACATTTCAAGCCCACTCACTTTAATTATTTTTGCCATGTCAACAGTGAAATAAACAACCTTCTCAGAATAGGATTATATACATATATTTTGAGTTGAGGATGCAAACACAGACTCACAAACTCACTCCCTTTTCAAGAAATTTTTCATCAGATCTTCTCTCAGCAAGGAATAAGCGATAAGAACAATCTGTTATATAACCAAGAACAGTAGGGTCAGTCCAAATGCCTGCTGGGAACATGATGTTTTTAATTGAAGGCTGTTTTTGTTCACTGCACATTACGCACTGGGCAGCACTCCCGCATTTAGATGAATCTGCAGCGTCATGTTTATATTTTTCACATTTACGAAGTGCAAGAAGGGTGTTCTGAAAAACATCTAAGAAATAAAGCTTCAGAAATAATGCACATCAATAAAAGGGTGTATTTAGCTTTGATGCAATAACCAAGGCCTAAATGTAAATCGACTGATTAAGAAAGAGAGAGGGAAAGGATAGGAGGAGACAAGACAAGTCTGGAGGAAATGAATAGAAAGTTTCAAAACATCATATTTCTTTGACCTCATCATCACTATGGCAACCGCACCAGGCAAAGTAGGTTACTGAGACGCTTCGCTGCAGAAAGGAGAGATGAACAAGGATATTTCCTCTGAAGGAAAAGTCAGTTAAAGGTGATTTTGTATCTTTAAATATGATCTTACATAACCTATGTAGAAACAGTGAGGTATATGTAGGGTATTTATCTCCAGTGTTGGGGGTTATGAATTACAAGTAACCCAAGTTGTATAATCAGATAACTTTTTTTAAGTAACTAGTAAACTAATGCATTCATGTAGAAGGAAATATCTGAATTACTTTTTCAAATAAGTAACTCAAGTTACTTTGGCCTCTCGTGTTGCCATGTTGAGAGAAATCAGGAGTAAGTGAAATGGGTCATCGAAGGTCAGCAGTAAAGACATTCGAGTCATACTAAGCATAAATGACACATTTGTCATTTTAATTTTTGTTGACCTTTCTTCTCGTGTGTCATATTCTTTATGCAGTTTGTTTGAGCTGCGCCCTCTACTGTACAGACATTAATTTACATTTCATTGAGCCTGAGGTGTATTCTTTAACAACCCAGGCGCATTGGAAATACGTGCCTCTATTAATGTACCTTACTGCATGTTTTGCTGCAGTTTCAAAGTCAAAAGTCCAGAAAATGGCGCTTGAGCACTCGTTTAATACGTGACCGTGGCGTATGTATCAGGTGGTACAGGTATTGCAGTGTTTTTAAAATGCTGCTTGAGGCCGTTCAGAATTCAAATATATGTCACTAAAGATAAACACTCTGTCATGTTAGAAATATCCCCTACACCAACCATTTATATGAAGCTGTATATGTGACGACAACGTTCAAAAGTATTTCAACTGGAAACTGCAGCGATTCGTATGTATAGGTACATTTCTTTTTCAGTTTTGCAGAAAAGTATGAAGAGGCACGTATTTCCAACCACCAAAGGGCATTTGCATTTGTAAAATGTACATTTTAAATTAAAAACAAACAAGCAAACCCTGCCCAGGTTTACAAAGTAACTCAAAGGTAATGTAACAAATTACTTTCCATAAAAAGTAACCGTAAGTAACTTCATTAGAGAGTAATGCAATTTAGTAATACAGTACTTTTTGAAGTAACTTTACCCAACACAACATTGTGGCACTATCATAACATTTAATAATCCCAAAATGATGCAGCAACATTAAACATGTTACTATGCATGATTATAATGATACAAAAGTATATTTTTGGAAAGCCGTATAATATTCTTTATTCTTTATTCTTGTAATTAAATATTTTAAGGATTAAATACACTTTTATGTTTTGGATCTGTTTTTGCCTATAAACTGAACTGGCCTGATTTTAGCACACCAGTTGGGTTCATTTATAGGCTTCACATTTAATGTTAATACTATTTCAACTGAAATACTGTCTCTCCAGTCAGAAAGGACAGAGATGAAGAAGTAGTCTTTCTCAGTGGGTTGAAGGGTACTCCCTGAAACATATAAATAAAGCCCAATCACTCCATTCTGGTGCCAAGCTTAGTCTTTCACAACACTGCAGAATCCCCAGCTGGATGGTGAGGCACAATTTCCAATAATGTAACTAGATCAGAAGGCAAGTCAGAGAGATGCTATTTTTACATGATAGAAATCAGACATTGAGGGAGTCCAGATAGAGTGATGAAATGTGTTTTTGTGCTGTGGTAAAACAGTAAACACCTGCTCACATCTGAGATTATGCGTGATCATTATTGAAAAGCTGTAACCGTTCGTTATATTATGTAATTAAGAGTCATAACTAGACTTTACTTTGTTTTATGCTAACTTTTCATTTTTATAGTGCATTTCAATGAATCTCAGTCAAACTGCTCTTTGCTCATTTTGATCATGCAAAAAAATTACTAAATATAGATAGCTATCTAACATTAAAAACATGATTTTTGAAAAAAAAAATCGTAGGAGTCGGTTTATTTCTGTATATTTTAAATAAGTAAATGCATACAACTATGAACCTTTATATGCAAATAAAAATGAACTCCCCGAAAAATCTTCACATATATATATATATATATATATATATATACACACACACACACACACACACATATTTAGATTTAAGAAATTATAATGATTTTACAGTTTTATTTTTATTAATGCGTCTTTTGCTCTTTTTATATTTATATTTTTAATCACTTTTTCATCACTTTATGTACACTTTCTCACTTTTTAGCAATAAACGTTGTAAACATCACACTATTGTCATCAAAAGACAAATGAGACGATAAATCCAATGTTAAAAAGTTTATTTATATACCTACGAAAGAAAGTATGAAACAAATTAAGAAAGATAAAGTCAAATCGAAGTATAAAGGCCTTTTCTTTTACATACAGTGATAGTGACTTTACAAGTCCACAGTGTCAACAGAACAATTCTCGAAAAGCACTATGTTATAACAAAATAATCTGCGAATAAATATAAGATACATTTGAAAAGTACAATAATTTGCTCCTCGTCGAGTTCATTAGTAAGTTCACCAATCTGGCAGACTTAGACATCAGGGTTTGCAATCACATTTTCTGCAAAAAATACGTCTCTGTTTTCCCTCAGCAATGAGTTATAACAAAATGTGACCATCTACATCCTGCCCAGCAGTGAAGAACCCATTCAACTGTGCAATCTTAAGCAGGCACAAGAGATACGAATAACGTTAGTCTATTAAAACGCAATCAGACATGGTACGTCCTCTCCTGCCAAGAGTCTCATATGATATAAAAAAAGGAATTTGCGTAAGCATTTAAGTGGTTTCTGAAATCTCCCAGCATGCTACAACTTTGCAGAGGAGCTAAACAATCGCTGTGCCAGTGATGGAATCTGCACATAAATGCATAACTAGTAAGTTAGCGTCTGTGAAAGAGGAATTAAACAGGAAGAGATTTGCGAGATACATTGGGTTCCAGTCCCGACGTTGCTTTTGCTCCCTCACTGTGCCGAGTCTGAGTCACTGGAGTCCAGACTAGCCTGTGCAGACGCGGTGCGACAGCTTTGAGAGGATCCCGCGTGCTGCAGAGTCTGTGTGCTTCTCCTGAGGCTCTCCAGCGACTGAAGGAAGGACCGTCTCGCTCTTTCCTCCTCCAGAGGCGAAGCCCCTTCCTCCTCCACTTCAGCAATCTCAGCAAAAGTCACCGGCTGGGTCTTGAAGCGGGCATCTCGGGGCCGCCGGGGACGGTTTCGGGCCCGAGCCAGACACTTGGGGACGGGTAGCTGCTGGGGAAACTCCTCCATAGCGGATGCCAGGATGTGTGCGGGTAGAACGGCGAAACCCACCGTCTCCATGGGACGTGCAGCCATGGGTCTGGATGGCAAGGGTTGGGCGTTCAGCTTCTGAGGTGTTTGGAGTGGCTTGCAGTTCTCCAGGTCTCCCTGCGGTGAAGGATTTGAAACTTGTGTCCTTTTCGTCTGTATTTGACAGGAGGTGAAGCGAACACACGGCTGGAGGTGACAATTTCCTAAAGACGGTGAGCTCTCTCTGTCTGTGGTCTCTGACAGCTCGGGCTTTTATACCGCTTAACTCTCCTAACATCTCCCCACTCTGCTCTGGCTCCGCCCAGACACGGTTCCGGCTGCCATACCAGTCCCTCCGAATCAGATCCTTGAAATAAATGCCAGGCTGGGAGGGAGCTGGGAGAGAAGAGAGAGAGGCGGGAGGAGCCGGAGGGAAGGAGATATATGCAGCTCTAACAGAAGGATCAGAGAAGGGAGAAATAAACAAATAGCCACAAACTGAAAAATGGGAAGCGAGAGGTCACGGGCAAAGGAGAGATAAACAAAAGATAGTTGGAAGAACAGAAGCTTTGGAGAAATGTACATAACATACTGTACAAATACATGTGGAGGCAAATCTCACTAAAACATGTTCAGGTCTTATCAAAAAATGAACAGAAAAAAACTAATTGAGTTAAAATAATAAAGCTGTTCTAAGACAATTTAGATATGTTGCATGACAAATTTTTAGTAACTTAAAAACAATGTATTCAAATTAAATATTTAATAATGTAATATATCTGGACATTTTATTTGCAATTCTCATAATTCTCAATTGCGGTTATACTGTAAGAAAATAATAATAATATTTCACATACATATATTTATATTTGCCAGTACCACTGTTATACATAATTGGAATTTTATTTATAATATATATATATATTTATAATTAATTAATTTATATATTTTATTATGAGGATATTTTTATAATTTAAACTACAAACATGCCTATAAAAATGCTATGTAAAAATTAATTAATTAATTAAAAATCTAACAAATAGAAAATCATAATACATATTTTAAAAGACTACTTTTTACTTAAACAGGTCAATGTCATATTATTAGTAATATTATATTGTAGAAAATGATATCACCATGTCAACTTTTCTAGTTGACAGACAAGAACATATAAAATAATCAAATTAAATAATAAACTGAATGATTAAAATAAAAAAGATCCTGAAAACCTAAAATAAATAGTAGTAAATATATGTATGTTTATGTGTTCTCTTTAACACATAAAACACATTTTTAAAAGAAACTGAAGGATGATGCCACCTTTTTTGAGTCGGCCAGATAAGGATATGGAGGGTTGATGATCTATGAACTATATTTTTCTTTTACTAGATGTGTTGTAAGTTCAGCAACACGTAGATGACAGGAATGTCTCCGCAGTGCCACGGCCATGATCTCACCATCGTAATGAGTTTAGCTTTCATCAGCCCCTCACTCTCTTCCTGTGCCATTCAGATTTGTCATTAACCCTTGGACGCACCACACCAGGCAAGTCCCATGAGCCAAGAGACATTTTAGGAGCAGTGAGTGAACCTGGGGGCAGGACATCATGACGTAACACACACCACGATGGCTCCGGTTTTGTCACGGGCCTCGAGGATGACCCTTTAGAAGCAAAACAGGAAACTATAATGGTGGCACCTCTCAAGTCCTACTCTTCCCATATATCAGACGACAAGGGGTTACCGTAAAGTCTGCATCTATTTTGGGACCGAGAAGCCAGCTTCTGCAGACATGCACGTTCATTCAACCGCTGAGGCATTATCAGTCAGGTGACATCGTGTGATGATGTCAAGGACAACTACACACACTTTTGCAGGAACATGTCAAGTTGATTAATAGCTTGTTTCTAGGCTAATACAGAAGGGATGTACAAGACAGCAAAGACGCACGTTTTTACAAAGCAAATTGCATGTATGCGCCCGTGTCACATGATACCTTTGAAACAATAAACCACCTTCTTGAACTGTTTTGTAACTAAACACCACCAAAAATGCATTGACTGCATACACCATAGACTGGTCTCCCATTTGAAAAAAGAGAGAGATATTTTAGCCATAATATACCTGCATAATCAGCAACAGCTGCTGGTATTTTGAATACTTTAAATAAATAAAGCCTGGGACAGCTGGGTAATCCTGAACAAACTGAACAGAAGCCCCTCTTCATCCTTAAGCTCAGACCTCTTCTCAATGTCACAGAAGCGAACAAAAGGTTTACAAATCAACCGTATCATGACAATTCATAAATATTATAGTTTTTGTACGACTTGCTCACACTTATCTTTGATTACAAATTGTACGTTTTCTTGCGAATCACAATGCATATCTACAAAACTGTAAATTTTTATTTACAAAATAAATGTAGTTTATATATATATATAAAGAACTATATATATATATATATATATATATATATATAGTTATGTTATTAGTTATATTACTATATTATATATAATTTATTTTTTTACTTTTTTTAAATTACGTGAGAAAAATGAGAAAAAAAATGATTTAAAATAAAAATGTAAATTGTAAAATGCTTTTTTTTCTATTTAATTTAATGTTTTAATGACTTTAAACATTTAGTTCCATTTAAAATAAAAAGTTTGAAAATTACTCACCCTCATGTCCAAACCCTTTCTTTGGGAAACAAAAGGAAGATATTTTGGATGATCAACTTAACTTTTGCGATGCCACTTTTTTTTGCTTACATCCGTGTGAAAGCACGCACGTGTGCAATCTGCGGCTGTTTGGGCCTAGAAGTAAGCGTACGCTTCTGCAGTAATGTTCTCTAAAAAATGCAGTCATAGGAGAGGAATGCTTGAGTATATGATGTTATTTTTGTTTTCTTAGCACAAAAAAAATTCTCGTATCGGCGCAAAACTGAAGTTGAGCCACTGATGTCACATGGACTTTTTTACTATGTTTCTGGATCTGGGATCGTTTCAGTTGTGTTGTTGTCTATTGAGGGTCTGATGGCTCTCTGATATCATCAAAAATATTGTAATTTGTGATAAACAAAGGTCTTATGGGATAAACAAAGGTCTTATGGGTTTAGAACGACATGAGGGTGAGAAATGTATGCATTTTCATTTTTGGGCGAACTAACCCTTTAATTAACATATTTGTTAAACAGCAATTAACAGGAGATGAAATCCACAAAAGTGGAGTCTAGTATTGGTTTTAGTCTGTTACATCTATATCAATGTCATATGCTTGACCAAACTAGTCAAAATACATGGATCCATTACATTAAATGATAACATACAGTAACAGTAAAAGAAATGACATCTATCCAAAGCTATAAATGTCTATGTTGGCTCAGGGCCGCTGCAGACTGATTTGTTTCTCTAAGTAGGATAAACAAATTTGTTTTCACATTAAGCCTGAGTCTGTTAACATGATAAAAAGAGGTGAAAATACCACTAAGCCACTTTATTTATTTTTTTGGACTTGGCCTAGAATAAATTACAGCGTCCGAAAAGTCATGTATTTATAGCTCAACGCAGGCACATTCCCATGAAGGCCCCCCGCGCAACATAACATCCCAAATTAGCAGAGGCAACATAGTACTGACTTCTCCATCACGCACCAAAACATTCCAGTCCTGTAACGGATAACACATAAACATAAGCTACTTATATTACCAGGTTATTTATTTACAGACTCAAATATGTCAGCTTGGCTTTAAGATATAAAAGAGGGTGAAAAGTACAGCACAAAATCGCTAGTTTTTATTGTTAAAGGGATAGTTCACCCAAAAATGAACATTCTTTCATTATTCTGTTATTAATAATTTAGGATCCTTGCTGAGGGTCAGATAGCTCTCAAAATATATCAAATATCATTGTTCTGAAGATAAATGAAGGTCTTATGGGTTTGGAATGACTTCAGAACACAAATTAATGACAGAAATGTAATTTTTGGGTGAACTACTCGTTAAAAATTAGATGAATTATACGGGCAGGCCCACAATAATGGCCAATAATTGATAAACCCCAGATATTAAAATCTGATATACTGCAAAAAATGTTTTTTTGTCTTGTTTCCAGACAAAATATTTAGAAATTCTTAAATAAAGGATTTTCTAGACAAGTAAAAATTATTGTCTTATTCTTAAGTCTAAATTAAGTGAGATTTTACTTAGAACAAGTAAAACAATCTTATTTCAAACAGTAAACAATATTATTTAGCTTACCCAAGTGGTAGATTATTTTGCTTGTTGAAGCAAAAACGTACTTAATTTTGAAGTTTTTTTCTTCAGAAAATTGGACAATAATTTATACTTGTTTAGAAAATCCTTCTTGATTAAAGAATTTTTATATAATTTGGCTGAAAACAAGACAAAAATATTTCATCTGCAAAATCTAAATACTAAAAATAAATGTTAAATGCTATAAGAGCATTGCAATAATGAACAGCATGAAAAAAATGATATTAATTTCGAAAAATTAACTTTAAGTGATGGTAATGTCAATAATGGAAATAAGCATTAATCATTAAATAATTTAATGTTAATGATACTGATCTGACAAAATCTGATATATTGTGTATCCCTACGTGGAAACAGTCAGAAATTAGATATACAGAATATGAGATCATATCGGGGCCTTTAAATGGTTTCCTAGATATCTATATTCAGTCAGTGTCTTCTTGTAAGTAATGTAATAAATAACAATTAATTAGCTCAGCTGCACATTGTATTGTGGGAGTAACATGATCCCGATCTAGATGTGTCGTGGCGAGTGCAGTGTACTTGGAGGAGATGTTGTTTTTGTTCCAAGGTTCTGCTGGGAAAAGGAGGAGTTTCCCCTAAGACAGATGGAGAACTGGGTTTTAGTATTGGTGGGAATGAGAAAACCAGGGACGGAGCACAGGCCTCGACTTCAGCAGACAAAACACTGCCAATGTCTAATGGATTTGTGCCCAAGCCGTGCATGTTGCTGTTAGCCTTATGGGTCTAGACTCGTGACGCAGCTCTCTTATCTGGGAATTAGGAGGTGAGGAAATGTGTCTTCATGGGGTTCAAGCACAAGTCGGACAAAGGAAAGTTGTGGACTTTGCATACAAGAACACAATCCATGTCACCCTCATTTTTTTATAGAAAAAGAATAAGTTCCAAACATGTCTATTGCTGAATTGTCATTATGAATGTCCTTTTGGTTCCAAGTTCAACTCGTATGACAAATAGGGGTCGAGAGGCATGGTTTGCATGATTCTGATGTAACAGGAAAGCAGATCCTTGCGGTTGGACTCAAGGGAGTGCTTCCAGCTCTCAGACAGGTGCTAACAACAAATTCATGTGGTCTTGGTAATGAAAGGCCACTGAAGGGCTACTGGGAGTGAGGATCCTGGCAGGACATGGGTCACTGGACTTTCCAAACATGCAGTTTTTGCCCAGTGGTCTTTTGGTTATGATCCCAGTACAACTGGGAAATGTTAAAAGCATACTGGACCCCAAGCCAAAAGGTTGCAGGTGCTGTGGCCAGCAGTACTGTGAAGGTTTCAGATCGTCATCTTGTAAATCAATTAATCTATGTTAGAGGGATAGTTCACCCAAGAGTCTTTTACTCACCTTTGAAGCATCCTAGGTGTATGTGACTTTCTTCTTAAGCTGTATGCATCGTGTGATTAGTGATGAGTGCAGAGAGAGAACAAAACAAAACTCCAATCATAAATGAGAAGCACAAACCGAGGATTTGTAAAGAAAAATGTAGGAGGATTTCAATATAAGCCAAGAGGAGGCTGGTTTTGCTTTGTTTCCTTTAAAACTACATTTCCCAGAGGCGCATGCACGTCCTACGTCATCTGTCGGGACTGCTTCTGGTTTCAACAGTCAGGAGACATTACAGAAAAGTGCTTATTAAGTTTGAAATATGGATATTTGTCATACAAAAATGCATGGATTCACTACAGGAGGACTTTATTCACCCCCCTGAGACATTTGAGCGGCGTTTTATTCTGAATTTCATGAATCTAGTAGTGTAACGACTTAACGTTTAACAGCGTAACATTTAAACCCATTCAAAGACTTAAAGGGGTCTGGACAATTTTTTTATAACTCCGACTGGATTCGTCTGAAAGAATAAAGTCACATACACCTAGGATGCTCTGAAGGTGATTACAATTTTTGGGTTAACTATACCTTTGAATGCTGTTTTGTGCATTCAGAGTTGTTTACATGGTTGAAGAGTTGGATGCTCGTGCTAAGCATGGATTTGAAGCAAAGTTTCAAAAAACAAATTTGGATGTATGACCAATTATTTTATGCCAAAAATCTTACGTCCGCGTTCATACTAGTTACAGATGCTGCGTCCGAAATCCCATACTTCCCTACTATATAGTATGCGAAAAACAGTATGCAAGGCGAGTAGTATGTCCGAATTCATAGTATTCAAAATAAACAAGCTCAAATATATTTGCACGAAATGTGAAAAAACAGTGGTTCTTGATGAATGTTTTTATGTGAAGTGAGAACTTACTTACGCATACAAATTTCTGCAGTTTCCAGTCGAAATGAACACTAGACAGTAAAACTCCCACAAATTGCATTCCTTTTCATAAAAAGTATGGTTTGCAGGTCCACAGTTTCGATTAATAACGATTTATTTTCTCACAATTAATTTAGGAATATTATGTTCTGAATTCTAAACAATTTTATCATGCTACAAAATTTGAAAACGGATGCATTTGAAGGTGTAAGCATCACATATCTAGCCTCATACCCATCAGTTTTCTAAATCAGTAGGTTTGCTGCATAATGTTTTGGTGAAATGGACTTTTCAACAGAGAACAGAAATCTGTGAAAACGTAGTGTTTCAACAATGAACAAAAGTTCTGTTAGTTTTGATGACGAGGATGACTTTTAATTTTTGGGTGAACTATCCCTTTAAATGAAAATGCAGGCTATTTTTCTCACTAAGAGCTCAATCATGTCAGTTGTTGCGTTCGATACTTACCCCGACCAAACAATTCTCCCTGCACACTCTGGGAATGAAACATAACAGTTTAACTGAAGTGGAAAAATAATGGCCAATGATCCCATTACACAGCAAGGGTCCCTGCATTCCAGAACACAAGCAGCATTTTCATGTGCAGGTCGGGCTTTATGGGGAAGCTCTGAAAGGCGTTGCATTGCCAGGCGAGCAGAAAGGAACACCAAGAAACTCAAATTAAAGAGCTCCGACAAATCACTGGAAGTCACATGCAAGAGTACAAGATTTACTTTCCAAACATTTTCAAGTTCTCTGGATAATGTCTGCTATCGAGAAGTGCTGCCAAAACTAATTCTATGTTTGATGGCGTTCCCATATTTAGGGATACTTTCTTTGAAAAACTGACCTAAAAGACCCATATCTGACCTTTAGGCCTGGTTTACTCATTGGTTATAATTTTGTCTTTTGAGGTTGGTGGTGACAGAGACAATCATTCAGCTCTTAACCAACAACACAAGAATTCGACCATGACTCATAAATAATGAGAAGAGGCTAGCAGTCAAGTGAAACAGTTTGAGAGCAAAAAAACAGACATCTCAGAAGACTGGCAGCCCTTCAATAAATAATAAAGCTCATAACCTGATTGGAAAAAAAAGGACAAAAGCATTTCTGTCACATTTGTGCAATTTTAATTATTAAATTGTGGTTAAACACTAGGACATACACATTGGTTCAAAAGTTTAGGGCCAATAAGATTTAAAAAAAATAAAGCTAGTATTTTAGTAAGTGACAGTAAAGACATTTATAATCCAATTTAGAATTTCCAACAAAACTTAATATTGATAATAATAATAACAATTATTTTTAGATCATCAAATTAGCATAATGATTTCTGTAAGATCATGTGACACTAAAGACTGGAGTAATGACGCTAAAAACTCAGCTTTGCATCAAAGGAATTTATTTTATTTTTAAATATATTAAAATAGAAGACCGTTATTTTGAACTGCAATAATATTTCACAATATTACTGCATGAGGAGTATTTTTATTTCAATAAATAACAGGCTTGGTGAGCATAACAGACTCCAAACCTTTGGACGGTAACCAACCCCATAATGACACTGAACAAATGTTTGCAATTCAGGTTTATTCACCACAAGCTATAAATGAAAAATTGCACAATGTGTAATATTTAAACAGCAATTCACCTAGAAAAAGAGCCTTTGGGGAGCTGTAACTGAAATATGGGCCACTTGGCACTGCTTTTTCTGACGTATATTCTCCAAACATCGTAAATAATACCGATAACTTTTTCTTATAAGCAATTTATGGACAATTTAAGTAAACAAAAATGCGTCTTAGCCAGGCAAGCTTACCATTCTTCAGGGTCTTTGATCAAAAGCGAACTATCACAAGTAAATAAATAATTAAACTGAACAGAATTCATGTGTTTAACAGTACAGTCATTACTAGTGCTCTGAGACAGACCTCTCCAGATCTCGTCAAACCTGTGGTCTCTTCTTCTCTTCTCCTAGTGATCACCAAACAGATCTCCCGCTGGGACACTCTGGCTCTGGGTATATGGTGCGGAACGTCAGGTTTATCCGAGGCCCGCGGTCATGGTACTCCTTTGCCACCTGGTGCTATTTAAAAAGCAGTAATAATGTTAAAACCACACTCACAAAAAGGAAATGTAGCCATTGGATAAAGTTGAAAGAGGTTAATCAAACTCCAACTGGCCTTGGCATTCACCTCGGTGATGTGTATTTAATAATTCAGATATACGCTTACACATTGTGTCATGTATATTTGTACAGACAGATGATAAAGAATGCAGCTTGACTGTGCAAAAGCAGTGTGTTTACATACACAATTACGATGTTGTTATATTATTGACCCCTTTTGACAGTTATGTAACAGCTTTCAAAGCCTATAAATATTTTGTGCACATTTTAAAGGCATTTGTGAACAGCCATACATGTGGGTTTAGTTAGCTTTATTTTGACAGGTCAATGTGAGCTATGTCAGCCTAATAAGATCTTCTGAAAGCTTTTTGGCACAACGCGGGAGTGACCTTTCTTAAATAGTTTTCAGATGTCGCCATAAAATGCACTTGACCTTTCCATGTTCTTTGTGCTTCACCAAAGGCTTGCTGTTCGTCTTGGAGTCAGAATCCAAAAACAACTTAAACTGAACAAAAATAACTTCCAGCAGGTTTTGGAAATGAAATTACAATTGGCCAAAAAAATTCTAAATATCCATGTTAGGTGAATATACAAAAATGCACCAAAAGCGTTAAATGGAAATTTAAAAAAAGCCACGAAAGGTAAACAAACCCTTACAAACATGCACATAAATGAAAAATAAAATCAATAAAATAAAATGAAAATTACCAGTTAAATAAAACTACAAAATATAAAAGAAAAGGAAAATTAATAATTTAAATGAATTGCAAAATTGCAAAAAAGTTAAATCATAAAAATGTACTAAACAAATGTACAATAGTTATTGTTGTCAAACGATTTATGATTAATTACATCCAAAATAAAGTTTTTTGTTCGTGTGTGTGTACTGTGTATATTTATTATGCATATATAAATACACACATACTGTACACAATATATATATATATATATATATATATATATATATATATTTGTATAATTTCTATAACATTGAAATATATTTTTCTTAAATATAAACATGCATGTGTTTGTATTTATATATACACACAATAAATAGACACAGAACACATCCATATATTATGCAAACAAAAATGTTTATTTTTGATGTGATTCATTGTGATTAAATCATTTGACAGCACTAAAAATAATGTAAAAAATATATATTAAAATGATAAAAAAAAAGTTCTGCTGTCATATCCTAAGATTGGTGAATTCTCCACAGCGTCTGTATTATTATTTGTGCAATATTTTCCTTCTTGGAAACACTGTCCGCTTCTGTATACTGTGAAGAAAAACGTTTGACTTCCCCCTTCACACTGTTACACATCAGCAGAAACAGTGTCTGCACTTCACGCTCTCTGGACGGTGAACAGCGCGGCCGCTCCAGATCATCTCCACCACATGTGATCAGTTTTCCAGAGCAGACTCGAGCCAAAACAAAGGAGCCTCATCTCCACCCCTCCGCATCGATTTAGCCATTTTCAGGCTTTTCTTCACAGTCTGGCTTATCATCAGCGTTCAGAAGACTGTTATTAACTGGCAGCTTAAACGCTCACATTAGACTAAACAAGAGCTCCTGCCAGTTCTTAGTGAGTCACATTCAATTTTGAAGATACACAAAATGTAAAAGTTCATGCAAATCGGCTAAAATTGATAGATTTGTTAGCTTTTCCGATGGATATTATGGCTGTACACTACTAAAAATACCAGTGAAATTTTTGTCTTTGTTTTTTCTGCTGTCATCTAAACTTGTGTTAAAACTTAGCATGATTTGTCTGATCTGTTGTAATGACCAAAATCACTGCAAACCCTTTCTTCAGAGCTGTTAAAAGTGATGTACCTGCCAGTCTGTCTGCGTACAGCCTTCCATGAGCAGGAGGGTCCCGTGGGTCAGAGGGATACGTATGCGCTCCACATAGGTGTAGTCTCCTTTGTCTTCCTAAAACACATAACATAAAAATACCCTGACTATTAATTCATTCTTCAAACAAGCTTAAGCAGATGCAAATATTTAGCCACCAAAGAATTTTTTACTAATATTTCTTGCATCAAACTAAAAGGAGACACCAAACGAAAACATAATCAGAGTATGCAGAGCTCAGAAGAAGCCTGGTGAATTCTAAAGCCTGAAAAGGTCTATGGAGGGACAGATGGCTCTCTGATTTCACCAAAAATACCTTCATTTGTGTTCCAAAGATGAACGAAGCCACATTTTTTTTGGGGGGGGGTCGGCAAAGAAATCAACATAAGTATATTCTACCATCATCGAAAAAAAAAACCATCAACTACAAACGCTATTTGCTATTGCAGACAGAGCATGATAAAAGTTTCCCTTTACCAATTTTACATTAGCCAAATAGGTTGAATGGAATAATAAGCTAAGCACAGGTTCTGAAGAAATACTGTACTGACATTTAAACATATAAACATCCCTTAAATAAAAGGACACCTCTTGCCCTTTTACTGAGGCCCTCTAGTTGACGTAGACGCGTAATTACGGGTAGACGCATAAACACAAGATTTCCAGTGTCAAAATTAAAGTCACATCCACTAGCATGCAAAGCCATGCGCAAAACCTACATTGTGTTTATTTATGTATTATTATATTTATTATTATTAAGTACATTTTGAGGCAAAACATAAGGTGACTTATAAAACATTAATATAATAATATTAATAGTCTAATATAATTGTAAATAGTTATTTGTTTAATTGAATTATTTCTTGTTTCTTGTTCATGATATATAAAGTAATGCTTGAATCTTAAGGGCGTTTTATATGAAAAATGTTACTTTTTAAGATTTATTTTACTAGACGTATATTCAATTAAATATCCAATATTTACAAACATCAAACAAAAAAACAGCATAATATATTTTTTATAAATGAGAATGAAAACTACATCTAATAATTAGATAACAATTCAAATATTCAAATACATTAGATAAATCATATTATATTTATTTTATTTTTTATTTTTATTTTATTAAAAATCCAAATTACATTTAAAAGTTATTATTGAAGAGAAAGTTTACTAGAAAGTAGTGGTGGGCCGTTAACGCGAGACTCTTATCGTGCGATAAAAACAATATCGCCGTTAATCTATTCACAAAGTCACAAAGGGTTGGGAGTTGGGTTTATACTACGCAAGCTATGATGACTTTCGTCGGTTTCATACTGCACGCGTAAGCAGCGCGTATTTGTTCAACTTGAGCAAAGTTTTCAATATGTATGTGAAAAAATAGCAGAGCCTGTCAGGAAAAAGGATGTCTGACCCTTCTCACATTTTGTATAAGAAATACTACATTTTGCCAGGCAACAGAAGGCTTGCGTGCAGATGCTAGATTGAATAGGTTACGCTTTGAGATCAAAGACAAATCTCGGAAAGAATTACAACAATAAAGTGTATTTGGATTAAATAATTGAACTGAAAAACTCATCTTAAAGCTAACAAATGCCTCTAGTTTTATTCATTTAACAGACCTTTTAGGTTCGGGCAAAAACTCGTGGAAATTGTGTGTTTTTGTGCATTTTATTTTTGCATATGGTGAGTGTGAAACACGAAACACATCAATTACACAATTTTATGGTATAATCTTTTACACTTGGGTATTCTCAGTCTGTGGCTGAACGTACTTCTGTGTGACATCAGTGACTCGTGCAGGTGATGTGATGTATTGTCCATTATAAAGAGAAGCTTCTTCAGCATTCTCCTCTCAGATACCTCAGCTAGGTACATTACAATATTGCGTTACTCCCTAAAAAAGTAACTAATTACGTTACTTAGTTACTTTTTTATGGAAAGTAATGCATTATATTACTTTTGCGTTACTTTTTAAATATGGGCCAAGCTTGAGTTTGTTTTTAATATAAGAAGTTCTATTTATAGCTAATGTCAAAGCACACCCAAAAATGTCACCAATAAACCTCAGGCTGAAGAAAAAGTAAATTCACATCTGGAAAGTAGAATACAGGAGAAAGTTCAATACTCTTAAAAAAAACCCATGAAGCACAATAGTTAGTTTTTTAAAAAGTCATTTTTGCTAGTAAGTATGGTTGAACTGGATCATCAAAGGTCAGCAGCAAAGATATTGGTTAATAAAATGAGATTAGATACATTTGTTTAATTTAATTATTGCTGGCTTACGAGTTTATTTTAATTCATTTTGATGAACACTAAATCCATTTTTTGAGAGTGAGATGAATTAATGCACATTCACATTTAGTCTAGAACTACTCTGTATTCACTACTGGTGGGCCGTTATCAGCGTTAACGTGAGACGCTTATCGCGCGATAAAAGATCTATCGCCGTTAATCTATTCACGAAGTTGTGTTGGGAGCTGGGTCTATACTACCCAAGCTATGACGACTTTCACCTTGATATTTTAGTGCGGATGTATACCTAGCTGAATTGCACTGTAGCTCTGTTCGGACGAGACTAGTTTTCTAAACTACTGTACGTGTGAGCTTCGATTCTTATCACCTGCTGCCTGTGATCTTCATGTACCATTTCGGACGAGACTAACACCTCCGTGTTTATTACAGAGGTGAGAGGGTGTGTTTTGTACATCTGGGCGTCACAGAGATCGCGTGCATTGCTTTAGTCATTCAGATTGATTACAATGAACATAATCATAGATACCATGGTGAAGCTAAATGGAAAGTGCAGCAAAACCATGTTAATGTGTGGTTAATTTAGTTCAACTATGATTTTTATTTGTAGTAAACCCTGTTTAATCTTCATAATTAAAACATATGTAACCGAGTGCAGAAATGAACGCGAGTAATCTTACCTGATACTGATATTACAATAGCCAGTCTTAACAGTTTACGTGATCTGGCCCTGAGATTTTATCATAACCACAGGCACTTAAAGCTTCTCTTCTGTTGACAATAGCGTAATCTGCATACTGGTTTTATCATTTATCATTAATCTCAGCTCTAAAATATTGTGCATCCTTTGGTCAAACAATCCATAAACATTGGCAGACTCACAGGATGCGGCTGCTTTCGGAGACTGAACACTCTAGTGTCGCCCAGACTCAGAGAGGCGATGACGGGCTGAGGTCCTAATGACGGCTCGCTGTCACTGTGCCAGCCAATGCTGTCTTTACCGTCTCGGTACAGGTTACACAGCAATGAGTTAAACGTGTGGCTGCTCTTCTCCTCGACAGCCAGACGTAAAGTGGTGAGAACTGGATGCCACTGTAATAAGGGAAAAACACGGAAAGAGATGCTTTACACATCGACAGAGGGCATTTATGTTTGCTCAGTCATATACCTAAGTACGCAACAGTGATATACCTGAGCGTTGGCCTGCATAGTGGAGCATGAATATGTATATGGAAGCTCTCCGTACCAACAAGTGAGTCTGGGTTCATCATATGCATCACCTGAAGTGCAAAACATATTGAATATGCAGTATGTTCAGCTTTCAATACTGCTTAACATCTGTCGGGGTTTAAAAGATAATTAAAAACGGATAGACCACCCAAAAAAGTGCAAAACTAAATAGTGTTGTGATGTCATTAATCTGATTTGTATTTATCGGTTTTGTTATTTGGAAGGTGTATTTCATATTTCAAAATGCTTAATGCTTCTCTTTAGCAAACCGCCTTGATCTTCAGAAAACCAAATAAGGCCTTAATAAGCTTAACTTATTTGCCAAAACAATCTCGATCAGTCACAGTCAAACATGGTTCAAAGCAAATGTTTAAACATTTGGTATATTTGGGACTTTTTCAAATGATGTCGGTCCTGGAGAAGGTAAACAGAGGAGGGAACTGGGGGCAGTGGCATATTCCTGCCAACTTACTGATGAAGGAGGACTGGAAAATCTGAGTCATTGTGGGAAGAGCACTTTATGAACATGTGAGTGGGATAAACGCAAGATGTCATCATGTGTGCGCAAAAACATGCTTACTGTCTTGGGTCAGATTTAAAGCTGTTTTCTAATATCA
Source organism: Enteromius unitaeniatus (assembly GCA_032359435.1). Lineage (NCBI taxonomy): Eukaryota > Metazoa > Chordata > Actinopteri > Cypriniformes > Cyprinidae > Enteromius > Enteromius unitaeniatus. The sequence goes on from JAUMHI010000074.1 coordinate 8,534,348, forward strand.
GGACCAAGGCTCAACATAGGCTCATATGCTTCAGGAAAATAATGCTTTTGCAGTTTTTGCTGCTCAATATACTTCATTAAAATGAACAAATGTTTTTGTCCACTTAAAAATGTAAAACTGAAGCTTACTTCATTTAGGACTACAGTACAGATGGACGGATGGATGGACAGATAGATGTAAGTTACCCATCATCCTGTAATTGGTCTTTTGTGACCATGGCAGCTCGGCGAGCAAACTGCTGAACATCCAGTCAGCCTCCTCTTGCTGTAGAAACCCTGGTATGAGTCTCAGTCTGGACAGAACAATTACTTTAATGAAGGAAATGTTTTTTTTAAGGTAATTTCTTTTTAGTTTATGCCACTTTCAATCTGAGCATTGTTACCTGGACACTCCAGTGGGCCCTTGACTAATCTCATAGTCCCCGGCATTTCTGAGAAAGAGAAGAAAACAACAACTGAATACACACGGTGTGTCAATCAACAGCTTTTATTGCTTGAAAGTGCCCAGGACTGAGTCACTCACTCGATCACTTTCTCTGCAGGAATCTCTCTGATGGGCTAAAAGAAAAAAAGGATAAATTGATTTCTGTACCAAAAAAAGAAAGAAAAAAACGACAACAGCATATCATAGCTACAAATGGCCCTTACATCAGCTGGCTGATGGAACTCAAATGATTGTGGTCCATGTTTCCATGAATTTGACACTGACTGGACATCCTGAGCTGAAACTGTGAATGCAAATATTCTTCAATTAACGAGCCATTTGGATTTCATATTTATCACTCAAAAAGGAAAAATTAAGAGAAGCAGAAAACAATACACTGTACTACACCTTTATTGCTTGTTTTTTTCCACTGAAGTCTATAAATAATATAATAATAAAAAGGCATGTAGTTTAGACTGACTCTTTTTTGCTAATCGTACTTTTGAGATGTGTGTTAATTACATCTTTATGACGATTGTACTGGGTATTGGCCAAGTTATTCAATACATTTCTATGACTTTTTTTTAGTTTCTAAGTTTCTAATTCTTCTTAAAGGGGTCATATAACACCAATTTTCCACAAGCTGATTGTTCAGGGTCTTAATGGAAAGTCTATAATGCAGTTTGTTTACATTATCTCAATGGTAGAGTAACCTTGTAGCTTTTTTCAAAACATTCTGTTCTGTGTACTTCCCCTTTAAATCTTCACGAGCTCCGCTGACCCCGCTCCTCTTTTCTGAGGCGCTCTCTGAGGAACTTTTTTTAGCCTTACTCATAGTGAAACTTGCTAATTAGCACATTATTAGGAAAGGCGATTTGCAAAGATTCATTAAAATCATACTGACTGCTTCTGTAGGTGAGGCTGGATCATGAATGGTTCGCGCGAACATAAACGCATTTTGATTGATCAAGGACACGTTTCCCTTCAGAACCAAACCTAACGTTAATCTTCCGTGTCTTCAGTCACTCAGATGTCGTGTGTATGTTCATTAATACATTCAACAAAAAAACACCTCAATCTCTCAGGAGTCTTGTTTTTTCTGTTGACAGCTCACCCAGTCCAGTCTGTGTGAAACGGTGTTGTCAATGAACAATCATGGAAGGGGCCTCCGACCGTGTGAGGTCATTTGAGAAAGGGCAAAACATTACAGGAGATTACAAAAAAAACACTGGGTGGATTTTTGTGTTTTATCATTACACACATTTCATTTCAAACAACTTGACCCCTTTAAGATGTTAAGAATTGACATGACCTTTCAACTCTTTCATTACAGCGTAATGATTTTTTACAATTATTTGATCATTTACATAAGAAATTCTGAAAAACAACAGTAACAATTTCCTTAATAACGTCATTTAAAATGAAAAGCATCTATTTAATAAAGTTAACATGACACTTCTACAACTTTTTAAGTCGTTCATTACCTCTACTATTAAAATGAACTGTTTAAAGTAAAAATCATACAAATAAAACAATTTATTTAATCATTTGTAGATGATGATCAATTTATTTAATCATAGTTTTTTATGCTAATTATTTTCTGACAGTAAAAACCTGTTATTTAGGTCAGGACTACATTGTGGAATCTTAAACAGTAAACATATAACCACAAAATGATTAATATTTACTTATTTATTCTGTGGCATCTTCAATGTTTGCAGCAGAAGTGTTTTAATAGTAAAACTCTTGCAAAGTTGGCATACCGGTTTGCTTTTGTGGTTTGTGGAGAGGTTTGGCCCAGGAGCCCTGGACTCTCGCTCGCTGTCTTTTATCACTCATCAGAGCTTGACGATCTGACAAAACAAAACATATGTGTCAGATTGGCAGTGGTCTTCTGCTGCTGACCAACGTTATGGAGATGCAGATTTCATTTTCCAGCAGCACTTGTCACCTGGTTTAAGGACAATGGTATCCCTGTTCTTAATTGGCCAGCAAACTCACCTGACCTTAACCATATTGTGAAGAGGAAGATGCGATATGCCAGACCCAACAATGCAGAAGAGCTGAAGGCCACTAACAGAGCAACCTAGGCTCTCACAACACCTGAGCAGTGCCACAGACGGATCGACTCCATGTCAATTCAGGCAAAAGGAGCCCCAACTTAGTATTGAATGCTGTACACGCTCATACTTTTCATGTTCATACTTTTCAGTTGGCCAAGATTTCTAAAAATCCTTTCTTTGTATCGGTCTTAAGTAATACTAACATTTTCTGAGATACTGAATTTGGGGTTTTCATTAGTTTTCAGTTATAATAATCAAAATAAAAAAATAAACACTTGAAATATATCTGTCTATGTGAAATGAATGAATACATTATACAAGTTTCACTTCTTGAATGGAATCAGTGAAATAAATCAGCTTTTTGAAGATATTCTAATTATATGACCAGAACCTGAACAGAAGGAATTTGCTGCCATCTTCAGGTGATTCTAGTAAATCACTCAGTAAACGATAGCACTCAGATTTCAGTCTGGAACATGGTTATAGGTCAGTTTCTCAAACCAATATTTCCAAAGGTGTATATGAGCACAGAGAACCATATTATAAAATGTATAATTATGTCTGATGCACACAGATTTGTGACAAAGGCTATACTTTACACAGCTCCCAGACCGAGACACTGTGTTTACGTTTTTAATCAAATTTTAATAACCTGACAGCGTTAAAAAAAAATGTAGCACCTTAAATAATACTTACACACATTAGTTTTTGAGGCGATTTATCTCATTTTGTAAAGCGTTGGACATTTGTGTTACAGAAACACAATCAGGATTGGTGTTCGGCGAAACATGTCCGTGTTACTACAATAACCAGCTAAAACACTTCCTACGGAGACGGTCTTCTTCTGTAAGCACACTGCTATATGAATATGAACATATTTAATATACATAAAATATGTGTACAACACAAATATAACATTTTATATTTGTTTAAGATATAAGAATACTTCTAGTAGTTTTCCAATATTACAACTTCAATTATTTACTATTTAGAATAGTTTATTATAATCTAGCAACCTTATTACATCCTATTAATTTTAATTAAGGCACTAGGCAAGGTATTTTAATATCTATTTAACATTTAATACTTTATAATGCAAAATCAACACCTGTATTTAGGTGTAATCGCACAATGATAACTTCAGGACAGATAAGGACAGATCATTTCTATTGTAGATCAGATAAGTGCATTACGTTTTTAAAAACTAAGAAGACTGCATAACACTTGGCAAAGCTTTAATTGTAGTTTTATTGCATGCAGCAAATATGTTGCTAGTGTTTGTAATTATATTACAAAATAAATGTACTAACTTTGTTACGTTACAGTTACTGAGAAATAAAAACGCAGATGAATTATATTTACTCTTGAAAATGTTAATTACATACATTTGTTTTGTGTTTAAATTATACCCCCGTTTCACAGACAAGGCATAGCTAGTCCCATATTAAAATGCATGTTTGAACGGTCTCAGCTGAAAATATCTTGCTCTGAGATGGCCTAAAATATGTCTGTATCACTTTTCTGTGTAAAGATGTACACCTGCAATGCTTTTTTTTAAAGGCATAAAAAAATTGTTTGCTTAAAATTTAAATTAAGCCTAGCCCTAGCTTAAGCGAAGCCCCGTTTGTAAAACCATTTAACCTAAATAATTCAGTGTTGAATAAAGGCCAGTCGTTTTTGTAACATTTGAAACCTAAATCCAACAAAAGACACAAAACCTTATGCAGCATCATAAAATTCGTATTATATATGCATATATTAAATAAGAAATACAAAAATCAACATAGAAATCATTTTTTATTAACAAACAAGATTTCAGATTGTCATGCATCAGTAAAGCAGCATGTGGTGTTCCACTCTTCAACACGTCTGGAATGAGAATATTCAAGTTTTAAACCAGGGGCAACTAATGAGGTTTAACCACCTGGATGTTTGAACTTGACTGGCACTGGTCCGTAAATAATCATACGGAGATCTAAGCTATGGAGGAATTCCTCAAATCCAGCTCTAGATGAAACCTAAGGCACATGGGTGACATTCCACCACACCTTTAATTCTTCCGTGGAGAAAATAATGTAAACATGTTGGATCTCCTGTCATAATACGTGACCAAGTTTTATATTCTATTAAAAAAAAAAAGGCACAGGTTTGAATAAACCAAATCTGACAGGTAAACTCACAGCCTGAAAAGGCCAACATACAAAAATAAACTTAAATCAGACCTTTGGTTTTTGTATTAATACAGTACAAGTTTCAAAAATAGCCCTTATGGATTTGCTAAATATGTTAAATTAATGATAAGAAAGGCCAGCACCCATTTATCACTCATCAGAAGATCTAAGGCACAGTGTAAACTAGTTAACCAGAGTGCAAACAGACAGTCCCAGATAAAAAGAAAATGCATAATTAGCAATTAAATAAATATAAAACACCATCACCATATAAGTAACCCTCTGCTTACAACAGCAGTGGACACAAAACCCTCCCGACACACTTCTCTCACCCTTTAAAGATTATTGGTCTCCATTTCTGGCAACAAGTCAATAATAAGGAGTCATTGTGGAATGTGAGCATGTCCAGATATTTATCCAAAAACACAACACTTAACACACACAAAAAAAATATATTACTTCAACGACATGAGATTCAAAAGCAATCCAGTGAATCTCAAGTCTCAGTACGTGGGATTGTAAAACATCTCATCCAGTTTTCCGTCATACGATGTCCTCAACCTATCGCAGCTTTCTCCTCCTGAAGTATCCGCCGCGCTGGGCCTTGTTCATGCGCAGGCCCAGATAGAGGACCAGCTTGATGGGGGCCAGAACTTCGATCACCCAGCCCTGCGGGACACAAAGATAAGAAGGTTAGGGTGAAAATGTGGTCAGTGAAGGTGTAAAACGCTGCTGGATGAGAGGTTTAGGCTGTCGCACCATGACGGCATGAGGGAAATAGCCGTTGGTCTGGTCTTGCAGTCCCACAGTGGTCAGTTCAGCAGCTACGTAGCGCTCAGGGGTGGGCTTGTCCAGGGTGGGCTTCCTGATCTTAGTCATCTTGGTAGCAACAAAGAAAGGCAGCACACTCTGGTGACAGAAAGAGTTGATGTTATACATATATCACAACAGTCTCTTGGGAACTGATGAATTTACGCTAACATTACAACCTTACGGGGCAGTACGATTTGTAATGTTTTTGTCTTTTAGTCTTATGCTCACCAAGAATGCGTTTAATAGAAGATTCAGTAGAAATGTCTATATTCGGTATATAATTATGGGACATAGAAAGGGTTAAACGACTTTTGTAATTTTATTTAATTTTAAAAAGTATTTTAATTCCCACAATAAACTTCAGTTTTTAAGTGTTGCATAGTCCTGATTTAGTGCTCAAGAAACATTATTATTAATGTTGAAAACAGTTGTGCTGCTTTATATTTTTGAGGGAAACTCCTTTTATTCAAAAAATAAAAATAATAATAATATTTATTAAAACTGTAAAATGTTCTTTATATTTATGCAATTGATCCTTTAAATTAAAATATATTATATTATATTATTCTCTCACCTGGATGAGGATCCCTTTGCACTTGTACTCTGCGTGAAGGGCACGTGAGAAAAAGTCCACAAAAGCCTGTAGAAAGATGACAAATAAATAAAGACCAAAAGTAAATGTAACAGGTAAATTAAGGCATCATAATACATTATAGTGTACAGTATAGTTTTTTTAGTGATTAAAGTGATTCCGTTTAATACATTTAAATGATCGCAAATTAAAATCAACACTTAAATATCCAATATCAACTGATACAAAAAATAAATGCAATAATATAAAATCTAATAACATTAGACTGTTCAGTATTAACAACTTAAAAGTTTTCTGAAACAATTCTGATATCTCATTGTGATATTGTGAAGACGCTCGCCTTGGTGGAGGAGTAGATGGTCAAGAGTGGGACGGGGAACATGCCACTGGCAGAGGAGATATTGAGGATGACACCCTTAGCTCTGCAATGGGAAGAAAAAAAAAAAAGCTAACTTTATTAACTATTATTATTATTATTATTGTTGATTATTAAAAATCACATTTGACATTGACATCAAATAGGGTATATTTCCAGCTGTGGAAACCTGAAAGTCGCCATCACCCACTGTACTTCAATACACACATCTAATGATGGTCGCCATGCGTGTTGCCATGGCACCAGCTTTCTCATGCAGTACCCCTGCAGCCGCAGTAGAGTGCTGGGGAGTGCAGAGGGTTGGACCTATTTGTACAAAATTTGCCCAGCTCTATTATTGGCCCAAGACTGGCATGTGACTCAGCAGCAGCCAATGGGATGAGAGCATTGTTGCTTTTCAATTTCACACAAAGAGGGGTGGAGGGGGGTGGACAGGAGGGGAGGAAAAACCCTGTTTTTAAAATCTGCACTGAATTCCCTTTTAGTAACAGCGGCTATGTTAGGAATTCCAGTGAGATGCTGGAAGATGTTTTTATGCTCGTATGGCAGGAGTTACCTTGCCTCCATTCTGGGCAGCACCAGACGAGTCATCTGGAGAGAGAAAACACACACACACACAAATAAATAAATGGGTTCTCATATGCTTCAAAATGACTTGAGACAACATAAAAAAATCTGAAATACTAATAGATCACTCCTGCATTAGAGAGTGAGGGAGTGACGGAGGGAGAGAGGGAACGCATGGGTGGTGAACATGGGGAGCGTTGGTGGAGATCAGCAAAACACAGGGAGAGAGAGAGAGAACAGGTACAACAGTAGAAGGAGTACATCAAAGCGGGTCACATTGCAGTACTTTTAACATTTTTCAATTTGATTTTTCAAAAATCAAGAATTCCGCCCATTCAGCCCAGTGTGTTGTTTGTGTCTACTTACTTGGCACACTGAGGTGATGTTGACATTGATCATGGTGGTGATGAACTGCAAAAAGAAATGAACAGGTGAATGTTTTCTAACGGCAGCGGCTACTAATAATTAAACCTTCCTTCGCAGACAAAAGAAATTACTCACGTTTTCCAAATCAGGGATGTGGAGGAAGAATTCAGGGTATGGATATGAAATTCCCACATTGTTCACTATGAATCAAGACAAAAATAGAAAATCAGATGTGGTTGAATAATGAGATTTTGTATCTTAAATAAGCATGTTTTAGGAATCACCACTAGGTGGCGATAAAGCATTAAGAATGAGAGGAAGTCGAAACGACATGGAGGTTTTTTTTGTTTTTTTTTTTAACCATCACGATTTCAGGTGAAAAAAAAACGAACCAAAAAACACCTTTCTGAGAAGATGAGGCCAAATAAAAGAGGTTTCAAAGCAACACTGACAGGGAATCGTGAATGAAAGTTAAGTGCGTGTCTGCTTTCCCGACAACTTTGAGGTTTGGGTTATTTACAAGATGTAAAAGAAACTTACCAAGTACTCCAATCTCCAGTCCAGCAAGACCCTTTTCGATTTTAGAATAGATATCAATCTGACTGTAGTCCACCGCAATGGTTTTTGTTTCCACATTATATCTGCTTTCTGTAAACAGAGACATGAGAGACTTAATTCAAGGAAACGATGCAAATCCCCTCCCCAGAAAACTGCTGAAATGCTCACTGCTCCAGCTGCAGACCCAATATTGGCATTGGAGAACTTGGTCCAAGATCAGGCATCCCTGCTATTGCTGCTGTTCTAAAAATAACTTCTCTGGGACTTTGCCCATTGCACCAAAACACAGATTTCTGGTCAGCAGGGGGCGCTGCGTACCAAAGAAACGCTGTCGGAGGAACTTCCTACATCTCCCCTCCCCTGCTTGTTTGAGGTGCCTGCAGCAATTAGAATTTATTGTCCAAAGGCTCATTTGTCTAAACACTGTTCCAGTGAGTTATGAGAGGAAAATTCCTCTCAGGTCTCGCAGCGAGAAGCTTTTTTTTTTTCCTTCTTCCTTCCCCTAATCGAAGGTTTAAATTTAAGAACAAGAATGCACATAAATCTGCTCCAATGTCTTTTTTGTATTGGTCAGGGGGCTTGTGGTCTACTGCTTTGGGCGACTTCTTACATTCCTAATGGAGGATGATCAATGGAAATGTGGGGTTTCAGAACCAGATTTGGCAAATTACATTCTGGTTCGTGACTAGCCATAACCCCCCCCCTTCCCTTCCAGCATTTGGTGATGCCAGCACGACTGTGGTACTGGCAGATTGGGATTTTTCCCCTTGCAACCTCAGCAGCTGCATTTAAGACAGCTTAAAAGTTGATTGTAGTAATAATAAAAACAACTGTTTGCATCCACATGAAGCTTAAATGATTCCTGACCGGGTGTTTGAGAAAAATGGGGGTTTTCAAGAGCTGATCATGAGCAAATTACGAAACTCCAGCAAGGCATTGTTACTTTATTACTGGCCAAATGAGTACAAGAAAACTCCCATTCACCATCTCATGGCCTGTCATACTCCATTCATGCCAAAAAAAAAAAAAATTGTTTATAATGAGTTTATTGCACTTTATATAAAATATCAGTCATTATGGACAACTAAACTATTACATTATTAGTAATTGAAAAGTTGAAAAATAAATCTGGTTTTAAAATTATAGTTTTGAACCATGCAAATTGAAATATGCATTTATACATTTTATTTTGTTGATATAATCGTATGAATAGTACTTTGCGCAATACAACACAACAATATTAACTATACTAACAACAATATAATATTATATAAATGCATTTTAAAGACTAGCTTGGTTTATAGCATACGAAGAGAAAGCAGAAACTGTTTTTAAACTGAAAGTCTTAATGCCTCAAATGAATGATTTATGGAAACTTATAATATAACAATATTGGTAGTGATCCTTCACATGTCTGATTGGTCTAAATGGTAGGCGTTTGGACTGAAGGACCTTCATGTTACGTGTACATCATCCGTGCAATTATCTAGCATCTAAAGAATTCCTTTTACTGGAGCGGGGAAGGCAAACAGTGATTCATCCCTAATCTGAGAAGTTTCGAGCATGACCCCTAGAGCTCGGTGTGGACCTTTGACTGTGCACTCCTGCCAGGCTGCATCAGCTCTCCGCCCAGTCAGTGAACCAGGCCCCCACCCTGCCTCTTAGGCCAGGGATAAAAATAAACCCGATTTCATTAACATCAGGAGGACTGTCTGTCATTCACAGAGATGAGCACTGCGGTTTGCTAACACACACACACACAGATGGCCAAATACTGACCGAGAGACTTTGCCACGTCGTCGAGCTTCTCCTGGGAACGGCTGATGAGCATCATAGAGAATCCTCGTTGAGCAAGCTGAGAGAGAGAGAGAGAAAATATAGTTTGAATTACCTCATTTATGACAATTAAAACATCTCATAAGCCAATAAAATATCTCATAAAAGTGTGCCCATGTCAGCTTCTAAGGCCATTTTCATGGTAAAAACCATACTAGAGTTAGCATTGAAAATTTATTATATATTTATAAAAAAATAAAATAAAAAAATAATAGACTAATAAAGACACATTTTTTAGTTAATCAACTAAATATGGATTAACTTCATTTCAACATTATCAACAGAATAAAACTTTTTGGAAGTGGAAATATTACCATATAATATTTGACAGAAAATGCTCAAAGTTTCACATTTTTGTTAAGATAACAAAGGGTTAATATCCTCTCCTGAGGTTAAAAAGTCAGAAGGTACTTGATTTCCCCGAAAAGTGTAAACTTTTGTTGTTTTCAAAACATTCTAAATTCTGACCAGCACAACAACAGTGGCGTGGGTTTAGAGGCGGGGGAAATGAGTTTGTTTGACCAATGACAAAAGAGGGGAGTGTTTGAGGGGGAAACCTGTTTGAAGACAGTAATTGTTTTTCCACAAATGTGGATTACTTTCTTTTACTTTTGACTGTAATGAAAAAGCTAAAGACGAAGCTGAATGTTAACTTCAGGAGTAAGCAGTGACATGAAACAATGGCTTTTAACTGTACGAGTTATATGAGGTAACAGGTCTTTTTCCACCAGCAGTCTTCTAGTCACCCTCCTTCTCTTGGCCTCAGAGTGAAACCTCTGTCTTGTGATGAGTCACTGTGCTTTCCGTGGAGCGAAGAGATAAATAAGAAGAGAAACCCTTACCTCCTCCGCATAGGATTTCCCAATCCCATCCGTGGCTCCCGTCACAACTGGAAAAATTAGAAAGAAATAGACAGGATCAGTGTTTGCAGCAGCTTAAATTGCTTAAACTTATCAAATGGTACATTTGGGTAAAGTTTACTCCGATGGATCAAGTTCAAATCAAAGCAATCCTAAACCAGCAAAACGGTCATCTAAGGAAACATTAAACCTTATTTAAAATGACACTCTTCAGTTTTAAGTACTACTTTTTCTGCTTTGTACATAGTGTTTTTTTTAAATAGTGATTTGTAGGTTGATTTACCTGAAAAGTGAAAAGTATTGACATTGAGAATGCCAGTCAGGGGTGCGTTTCGCAAAACTACCTACAAATCGCGAGTTCTTTCATTACCAATAGGGTTCAGTGGAAATTACCACAATAGCTAGGGAATGATGCTTTTGGGAAATGCACCCCAGCTCTACATGATAGCACTGGCTCAAGTAATGGGCTTAAGGCAGAGCTATCAGTTCAACCAATGTCAGATGATAGTATACATTTACATCAGGCTTATTTCACACAATGCAGCAGTTTGTTCTTAAAACTATGGTGCATACTGTTTTGATGTTAAAATAGGGAATAAGCCTAAGATGGGAAGGCAACAACATACAAGCCTTTTCTATGTTAATGTCCTCAAAGTGCATTTTCAAAGCATTTGTTGTTTGAGAATCACAAGCCCAACATGGCAACACTGGCTTGTAGCTTAATTAAAAATTATAATATTATATGAAAGCCATTCCTAGGCAGATTCTCTCAAGAATCATAAAGACTGTGACTTTAAGAGGCATTTAAGAAAAGTTTTTGTCATTTTAAAATTCTGACCAGCAACACCGGCTCTAAGTTGAGGGTCAGATGGGAGACATGTTTGAAAACAATCATATTTCACATTCAAATTAGGTACTCTAGCGGCACAGAAATTACACCCTTCACATTTACAACCATTTGTTGAAAGCCAGTATGTTGCTTTCAGTGATCCACCTACAATTTTTTTTTTTTTAGATCATTCACTCTGACCTAAAAACAGCTAGTAGTCTGACCAGACACAGACTATAAAATATTACTATTAAATGCCACTCAAAAAAATTCAACACGGAGGCCCAGTTTAATGTCCCATGATGCTCGTTTTGCAAAAACAAACAAACAAACGTACACAGGATTACAAAAAGCAAGCATTGAGCATTGATAGCGGATCAAAGTATGGCATGGGCAGTGGTCATTCTCAAGAACAGGGCTGTGGGGGAGAATGGGAGGGGGGGGGTGCGGGGGGTTATGACGTCTGTAGAGCACGACAGCACAGGAGGGGTGAGGAGGGATCCTGGGGGCTGCTAAAAATAGAAACCAGAGGGAGGGGGGAGGGGGGGAGAATGGGAGACTGCGCAAAGTCAGATGTGGGTAGAAAGTGAGAGAGCACTAGATCGAAAGACAGACGGAACAAAAAAGAAAGTGATTCACAAGCTTCTTTTTTAAATTCATCCTAAGAATGAAGTGCATCCTAGTCTCATCAGTGGAGCGAGCTACATTAAAGCAACGGTTTGGGTCAAAATAAAAATGTATATCTGTGTCCATACAATTAAAGCCAGTGATCACCAATACGGTCTATTAGTCAACGTTCTTAAAAATATCAAATTTGGGATTTGTAGACGACAGGTTTTGACAGTAATTCAGGTTTTGAACAACACGAGAGCAAGTGACGATATTCATATTTTAGTGATCTATCCATTGTGTCAAAATGTCAGAACAAGCAGTAAAGTCCGCTCTTAGAAACATTCCTCTAACAAAGGAGAATTTAAAAAGCGAAGGGTGTCACGCATTTCACATTTTCCCCAAACTTCAGGAATTCCAAGCTTCAAGTCAATTGTGAGAGTGTGCACGCACACCACAACATTTCAAACATAGGGACAATTCCCAGAATTCCATGCAAGGACACACACACACACACACAAAAAAAAAAATGTTGGGACACATCATGGGCCAATCAATCTATCGCTATAGTCACAATAAACCATCAAAATCTGACTCAAGACTAATCAGCATATAGCTTACTTGGATACCTGGGGAGCATTCAGTTGGACTTCAACACACAAGACCAATCACAAACCCACTGCCACCCACCAAAACCCAAGACTCTCCCCCAGTAACATCTAAATCTGTGACAAACCATGAAGATGCATGCAAGCGGCTACACTGTGATAGTGCTCGATGCTTCACTGAGCACGAGTATTTTGTTAGCGTGGACGTTATTAAAAGCACAAAACAAACAGGAATAAAAACAGGCCCTGAAAAGCCCCCTTTGCAAAGCGAGACGGCACAAGCAGTCGTGTTCCGGTACGTTCACGAACAGTACATTCAGAGATACGGAGCCGCACAGGCGCACTGGCCCTCCTCCGACTCAATATTCTAGCGCTAAAAAAAGCAGCCGAGTGAGTAAAAATAGCTGCCTCGTCTGGAACAGCCGCAGCACTTGAATACCAACAAGATGCTGCCCGCTCACCCTCACTCTCTCTCTCTCCCTCTCTCTGCATCCCCCAGCAACCCAGCTCATTGTAGAGCCTTCGGGAAAAAAAAAATAAAAAGCTGACCGGTTCTTATGGTACAGGGATTTCATGCTAGCAGTGGAGGACGATCGTGAACGAAAACCGTTCACGGACTCCAAAAAAAGCATCGGAGGCCAGTGTAGTGTAATTAAAAAGAGGGATGGAGGGGGATTCAGCCGTCCACATTCAGACCGCTACTGTATGCAATCTGTCGCATCACTCTCTCTCTCCCTCCATGAATGAACCGTTCCCGTTTTTGGCTCGGTAGCACTGCAGAATGCTAACACCTCCGCCCACTCCCCCCCAAAGCAGCATCGTGCTTTAAATAGCACAAGCCAGTCACATGGCCAGCAGGAAAAACTACACACCAGAGCAGTTCAGCACCCAAAATAGCATCTATACTCGGATAAAGGTGGATTGAAGAAGAGAGAAAAAAAAAACGATGTGGGGGTGAGAGGATGCAATATCAGAAATAGCAGCAAAAAGTCACATGCCTGCCAAAAAAAAAAAAAAAAAGTGAAAATCAATAGTTCTCCTCGCAACCGTCTCCTCCTTGCAAAAAATTAATTAGAACAGAAAAGGGCAGAAATAATTCAAAACATCTAAACATAGAGCTGGTGTATTTTTGGACGCCGGTGAGGAGGTAGATTTTTTTTTTCTAGCGAGAAAACGCATTGCCGTTACATTTGTGCAGAAGTAACACCTGTCACGGACGACTGAGGTAAAAGTACTGTATTGAAATGAGTGGCTTATTTAGGACACTAGAAAAGCTATACACGCAGCTATATTGTGCTTTATATGATTTTATTTATTTTAACAGTGCTCTAATATTTAGTTATTGCTAGGGTTATGAGAGCATTTTTAGTAGAAGATGAATTCAAATATTAGACTGAAAAATTGTGCCAAAAAAATAAGAAAAATAAATGATATCTAAACAGTCAAAATTAAAAGATGACAGATTGCTCTAAAAGGAGAAATGCAGCATACAGAGGCCCTTCACATTTTAGTGATATGTGACTGATATTGGCACACTGTATGTGTCACGGACGACTGAGGTAAAAGTGCAGGGGTATTTTATTTATTATAATATATTATATATATATATATATATATATATACGTTAAAATTAGTACAAATAAAGTTATTTTTTGTGCTTGATACTACAAATATGCAATTAAAATAATAAAATGAACAGAAAAGTGGCATCTAAACTGTTAAAATTATTGCAAATAGTGCTTTCTCTGGTTGAAACCGAGTTAAAATAGTGGCCAAAGAGATCCAATTAAACGTATGCTGCACGCCGTGCCTCACGACAGCAGGTTGGAATGGGATGTGAATCGTAAGTGTAACGTTAAACGCCAGATGGAAGATTTCCTTTTCCAGGAAATAAATAAATAAAATGGAGCCGAGTCGTGACAGAGAAGAGAAAGGGAGGGTGGGGGCTCGCAGAGGGCGAACAAACAGAATCGGGAGGGGGGGGGAGAGGGGCTCTTAGTGATGGAGACGGAGGGGATGAGCAAGAGATGGAGGATGGAGATAGGCTTAGACAGAGAGAGGCGGAGAGGGGGGGGGGGGTAGCGGTTTTACCCAGCATCCTCGGTTCCGGCACATGGCAACGAGCGTGTTAGTCACATGAACGGCAGCGTTCCCTTTGAAGCCCCCCACCTCTTCAAAGCCCTCCCTCGAACACAAGAGCCAGTCGCACACACACACAGTCATCATTCACGGCTCACACATTCACAAGTTGCGCAGTCCGCGTTCACTCTCTCACACGCACCGGGGAATACGTTTCATTCACATTGTCCCCTTTTAGCTAGCATGAATGGGCTAACGGTGGGATTCACAAACTTGTGCCTTCACCGTCGGCGCCAACAAGAAAGTTGAGCGTCGGCTGCGTTGTAACGAGTGCCAAGTTTTACCCGGACCATGGAAAGGCCTAGGCCGTGTTTTAAACAGGAAAAACTCCTCGATCTGAATGTCAAAGCAAGTTTGTGTGACACAATCACCCCCAACCCAATGAATGACTGCAGCTCTATTACATAACCGTGTGATTCTCAAACACATTTAGAGTTCTAAGGAAGGATGAAGTGAGCCACTGGAGGACAAGAGAGACGGGGAAGGGTGGGTGGGGGGGGGTGATGAAGCTCTAATTTTGGCTTCCTTGCGCTGCTCGGTCAGCATCACGGAGAAAGGCCAACAGTACACACTGCACCAATCACAAACTAACGACATGAACTCAACCTGCTAGTTGGGGATCAACAATAGCCTATTATGCGTCTCCCTCAACTCCTACAGAAACACACTGATGGACTGGAAAAGATAGTGGCTTCTTAATGTAACTTATGTTGCTAGTGTTGACGGAGCCTGTTCTTCAACATTTCCTTATTAAAAAAAGAAGTGCATTTCTTGAAAATTAAAGAATTATCATAATCTAATGACACAATATTTTTCTCATTTTAGGTGAATATGCACAATACATGAATATATACAGTAAAGTATTCTATTGCCTTCATTAAAATAACGCACAAAAATGACTATTCGAATTAGTATCGGAAACCTAATTAACAAATGATATAAAATATTTATAAAAGCATTAATGTAACAGGAATTTGTGGAAATGTGTGCTTAATTGTTCCAATGTCATAATGCTAATTAAAACTTTTCATTTTGAGCTGAAATGTGCAATTCAGAATAATGAACCTTAGATGCTTAATGTCAAAAAAGTGATGTCACAGAAGGTTTTATGGTTCGTTAACAAACAAAATCTGTTTTTCTTATAAAAGAACGCTGCCTGGGTTTCCTCAGTTATATGTATCATTTATATACATTAATAAAATATAATAATTTAATAATGCAGAGAGAGAGAGAGCGTGCCACATCTGACTAATAACAATGGCCTAAAAAAAAAACAAAAAAACAACCACCTGTGCTTCTACTGCTGCAAGAACATGCACAGTAACAAAACCACTGGCTTACAACCTTTACCATAGCGGTGCTGTTCCCAAGACAGACACCAGGGGTCTCCCGTCAGCGACTCAGGCGAGGAATGCCTGGTTACTACAGGAACACACCACAGGGCCTTTCTCCTCGGTTCTTTTTCATACATTCCGTTTTATGACTCACCTTCAAGGTACTGCAAATTCAGCACATTAGAGCAATCTCATGATGTGACCTCACACAGTCAACATGCAAGTCTAAGAGTCCTTAGGAAGGGTGGGGGGTGGTGGGGGGGTCATACCAACATGGAAAGAGATTTGAGATCTGGAGACAGACTCTTGCTTAACCTGACAAGACCCGTCGTTCTGGATTGGCAGGAAGAGGAACTAGTTTCCACCCCCCTCCCATCTCCACTTAGTCACCTTCAACCGGAGCACGATGGCTTACGTTAAACTGAACGAGTCTGACTGGTACCCTGCTTTTTTGGTTTCAGGGAGTGGCATTCATCACCTCCATATTTGACATCTCACTGACAGAATGTACGAAGAAAACAGTTCAAAATGTGAAAGGGAGTGGTGGCATCTATGAGCAAAGAGGTGATTCTTCCAAAACCTGCTGGGAACACATACAGGTCACATTTCACTCCAAAATTTCCCCTAATTGTGACTATACCTTTATTTAATCATTTAGGGTTAATTCAAGTTCAAGTATATGTACATGTACACACACCCAAATATTTCAACTATTAATTTTTTCCATTTATCTTTCTTTTGAATATACCTGTTTTTGACCAATTAGGGTTATATCATGGTGGAGATATAACATAAAAATGTACATCTTCAGGTAAAATATTTATATTTCAATATATTAGGAGTAGGTCGGTAAAATATTTAGTAGTCTTCAGAAATATATAATCACAATGGACAATATCCAATACTTAGGCTTTGTAGCTATTAGGGTTAAAATTACAGATCTAAGAAGACTTACATTTGGTTTGGTCATTAATATCTACAATAAATTTCAACTTGTATAGTTATTTGGTTCTTAAATATTGCGTTTAATCGATGAATGGTGCTAAACGTTGTCATAATAGCCACCTTTGACATACATTCAGCAGGAAACAACATTCTTCACAGATGATGCAATTGATTGTATGAGGCAGGTTGGTTATCAAACGGTTAACACTGGCTTTGAGAGAACAAATTGTTGCTTTTGCTTCTTTTTGGAGTGAAATATGACATAAGCATTTTATTAACAGGTGAGAATAACCCAAAAACCCAAAGGGCTGTCATTTTAAGCCGCGATGCCCCCATCTTTTATAAATAAATATCTTTCATTTTCTCTCGCCACAGAAAATACCGCGACCCTCAAAACGCTTTGCACGTGCACTACCCGAGCTGACCGCTAGGGGCCTTGAACAGTGCACCTGCTGCCTTGGCAACATCCGAGGCAGTGAAAGACTACGGCATGATGAGCCATTTCAAAATCTTTAACAGCGTGATGAGTTTTGAAGTAGCAGTGTTAAAAGTGCGATTGCGTCAAGAGCAGATCTTTGCGCTCTTCCTCACGGCTTTTGAACATGTAGTCAACACACACAAGTCTCCCCTCACATGCCGCACGTGGTATGGACCCGCATTATAATTAAGATTGGCGTTTTAAACTGCGTCATGTTGCCAAAACCAACCTCAGTGCCCCGGTGAGGGAATGAACACCGGCCAAAAAGACATCTACTTAAAGACTAGTCCGCATTTTACCCACGAAACTGCCGAAGCGACGCGGAAAAGCGCGTTTGTCGGGACGCACACTGGCGAGCGCAGCCGGGAAACTGGATAACTGGGTCAGGCCAGGCACATGCGATTCAGAAAAAACTTGAAATGCGAAAAACAGCTGATTAACAGCCGAGAAAAACGGCTGTATAAAGAGCACAGCAATAACACGAAGGAAAATATGCGTTTGAAATTAAACGCAATATTTAAGAATGATTTGTAACTAACGTTATAAACTTTAATCCAGTTCGTCTGTTTTCATACATTTGTATTTAAAAATGTCAGGCTGAAATACCTGAATGACTCAGAGTGACATGCTATCTGCGCATAATATATGAATGTATGGCGCAATCAGTCAACCTGAGACACACGTCGCCTCCATTGACCATACGCATAAAATACTAATGCCTCAATTAGTCTGCTTGAGCTTAACGATTACAGATGCGTGTGAGGGATATAAACAGTCGCCCTTAGCAAACGCTGACAAAAATGTGTTCAATTACATCTGCTGCGCAAAAAGTTGAAATTATTACCCCCCCTCCTCCTCCAAATCCATTAAGTTTATCTTTATTTAGTTTAAGGCTGCGCCAAACGCGCACTACTTTCATCCCACCCATGTCCTGCCAGCACAAGCTCTCATTCCCAACGCATGTCGTTCAACTTACCTGCCCATTTTCCCAATTTGGGAGAGAGTAAATCCCCGTTTCCCAGCACCCATATCCTAAAGCCAGTGATGATCTTGTACAGCAACCACAGCGCCAGCGAGGCCGTGGTAAGTGCACCGACCCAGAAGAGCGCTCTCTCGGCAGGCTGTAGCGTCCCCACCACGTTAAACGACTCCATTTCTACGGCTGGCTGTGCGTGGTGAATGACCTGCAAAATTAGTCGTTATGCACTGCTTTAGAGCTTCAATGTGTGCTCCCCTTTATAAGCAGGTTGTGGCATCACACCCCTACAACTCCTCTAACATACTAGTCTATCCAGATTTAAGTGCACACCTCCCACATACTCCGTCGCCGCCCATGCGAGCCCACGTCCATTGTTGATTAGCCGAAACTCGCGTCCGTCAACCGCAACTTACCGCTGATTGGCTGTTGTTCGCGTCGATCACAAAGCGCCCATTCTCATTCATTCGGTTGCCCGTTTGAATGGGGCGGAGCGAAAACTCTTCTGAGTGAGAAGCGATTGGACAAACATTACGGTAACCTCCATTCAAATAATGTCATTGGTTGTGATTCAGAACTGGTTTTTCTGTTTCAGTCAGGGTTACGAAACCTCCAAACCCACGCTTCCAACGATCACCCCCACACTATTTTATGAATGAAGTTTATTGCTTATTGGCCACGAGGGCTCCTGCTATCCCGCCCCTTCTTAGCAGTCAGCGAGAGCGTATTGGTCGACACGAACGCCAGTCACTTTCATTCACCAGCGCTGTCACACCAATGAGTCATACTTTGGGGAAAAAAAAGATAGACAAGCTTATTTGCTGCATTTTAGCTGGATACACACATGTATGACTCAGTTATCTATTTTCCTGACTATGTTTGCTTTTCCAAAAGCACATAAAACGTATAAAGAATAGAATGTAGCTATTTATACATATATATATATATATACAGAGGCATATAGCACATACTTAGCCATATATTGATATATACATAACCAACATTATATGAATTAACCATGTATCATGAGTCATATTTGACAGCTTTTTAACACGTTTTTGTGTGTTGTATAACCGTAAAATAATACTCTTTCATGGTCATTAGAACAATCGAACAAAGTAAATTAGCACTATACAATAATGCAATGTAAAACATAAGCACCAATAATAATCCATTACATCTACGTAGTAACAATAACAATACGCTATTGGATGGGAAGGCAATGTATATTTTACACCGTTAAGGGCGTATAACCTATGCTACGATGATCTGAACAGCGTTATTTTGGTAAACTCTGCTAATTTTATCATGTTGACAAGCTTATCATTTCTATTCATTTACACGGTGAGCATCCTCCAAATGAAACTACAATTACCACACAGCGCTGCGCCGAAACATCGCGAGAACTCTCGGCGCGAGTAACGCGGAAGAGAGGATGGTTATGTAAACACATAGGCACGTAGTAAATATGCAGCTGAGCAACTTGCAAAAAAACAGCGTGAGCTGTTGTGAAACACATTTTTAATCGACTTGCACACGCAAGCATGTACGGAAGCGATACGCGAATGTTGCAAGCGGCGAAACTTGCGGACGTTTTGCTCTTGGCTCGTGTTTAGCTTGTCAGTTTGACATTCAGTCAGACTAGCACACATGCTGGATCACTCCAACACATCCATGTCCACTGTCGCCATTCGCTTTACCCACGACCCGAAACTTAACCTAAAATATAAGCCCACCGATACGTGAACAATTCAAGCAACACATGCAACATGTAAACCACACGCTGTTCAGTAGAAAAACGCATTGGTGTCGTCAAGAAAAACATTTTAATGTCTGTATTTTTAATTGTAAGATACTCTCACCGTGGAAGCCTTTTTCTCTATGCATTGCCCCCTCACGCTATTTTTTGGTATTTTTTTGTATCCGAAAAGCTCTTTGCTAACAGAAAACGCTTTCACTGTGTCACAAAACATTGTTTTATTATTTTCCCCCAGATTTCCCCACACTTAAAACAGACAAATAAGGAAGCAGACTCTAACATAACTCCAAACATTTTATTTTCTCTGACATGGGATAAGGAATACAGAGAGCAAGTAGCTTGCTTACAAAATACGTGATTCATAACTTTGTCATGTGAACGACAAACTTCCAGCTTTTAGATTTTGCAGCATAATCACCCCATATATTGCTCACACCACATATACAGCTTGTTTCATGTACTAATATAAATAGCTAAATAAATACTTAGGCTTAGGCTCCAGTATATATATATATATATATATTATCAGTGCACTATAAAGAAATGACAAGTACACAGAAGTGCAGAACTCACACATAACGTCCTTCACTACTTGACTCATTTTACTCAATTCAGCTCAAACTGCTAAGCACATTTCTGTTTATATGATAAACAATAACAGCAAAGCATCCAAATATTATACTTATAAAGCAATTTAAAGAAAAGAAACGTAAGGCATAAATACAGCAACACAGTGCACTAACAGTGTTATTTTTTGTATTATTATACTACAAAATACTACTTTAATAACTGATGCAAATTGTAGATATTTTACTTAATTATCTTTTGCGTAGACAAACCTTAAAACAAACAATTGTCGACATCAGACACACACACTTCTCTCTCTCTCTCTCTCACACACACACACACACAACCTCACGTTTCCTCTCACGTAACACATTATACATCCCAGCTTTCAGTCCTCGACGCTCACTGATCTACCACAGACATCTTAAAAATGAACTCGACGCCAATAATCTTTATGCTTTAATTGAAACATATTTATATCTCCCACTTTTTGCCCTACCCAGCCCCCTTTGACCCTTTGATAATTCCAACAACTCATATTTCACATTTACTGAGCTCAAAATGCTCCCTGAACACTAGTTATAAAACCTTATTGCACATATGCAACATAATAAACACATTTTAGCGAAAGAACGTATAAAACAGTATAATAGTTGTGAGATCAGCTAGGCCGTGTGAGTGATACGTCAGCAGCAGCACATGCGGTGGACAGCGAGCGCCTGGCAGCTAAAACTCTCCGTTTAACTGTCTACAGCTTCATATAACATTTTAAACAAACTACTGAGATCTCACAGATATGTAACCCTCACAATTATAAAGCAGCACAAGCTAAAAACCTCGCGTCTGTAATTTCCCCACACGTCGACAGACGCAGACGTCACTTACGTTCGCTACACGCACACGTTCTTATTATCACAGTCACAACAAATCCATTTCAAGCCACATATAAGCTATTATTTAATTACGACCAGTACGATTAAATCAGCCCTCACGTCTTTTACAGTTAAAAACAACACGACTCGACAAAAGCGCTCACAAGCGCTTCTTCTCGTCTCCACAGTTTTTCTCATTCAGGGGAATAATTACTACAAATGTATCTATACGTGGTTTTGTTGGCAAGTAAAGATTTTTTTTACATTATTTTACTTTATTTTCCTATTCCCTTACGTCTCACAGCTCACGCGTCTCAGACGTCTGCACGTGACAACGTAATGGAGCTCAGCTCATTTATTAAACCCCTAAAAAAAGTAGTTTACAGACAAATACTGCAAATACCTGACGGAGTTATGTTGTTCCTATAAAGTAATCAACTTGCTGAATATCCATTTACAGGTGTAAAGCAGCCTAATAGACGTTGGTTTGACGTTGATCCTCTGTTCAGGACACAAGGTAAAGTTTTCCCAGATTTTCATCCTATGGGGGGAAAAAAATAAAGCACGTTTTAGTATTTTTTAAAGATAGTATCCTCTCAATCAATCATCATTTAGGTATTCCCTAAAATAAAATAACTGATGGCATTATATTGCACTAAAACACAATTTTAAAACACATATTTCAAGTTTTTATCACAGCTGCTGCTTGTTCATGAAATATATTATTTTATCCAACAGTTTACAGTACGTTTATAAACTGAACATTTATATTTTTCTCTATAACATATACTGGAGGCACATACATAAACGGTCAGCTTGATTTTATATTACCTGGCTTCAAAAAAAATACAGGCACTGAAAAAATGCCACATACCTTTTAATTTTCCCCCTCTGACATGTGAATGTTGTGGAAAAGATGATTAACCATAGGACTTCACCACAGTATTCTCACGACTGAGGCCTTTGCCACGCTAGTCTGGGGGTTTGAAAGAGAAAGCATGCAAAAACAGATGAAGATTTATGATTTTATACATCGGTGGTGATTTAAAATCAAATACAGCAATATAAATATTTATTTAGGGTGTGTTCTTTAACAAATATACTGTATATTTTTCTGCTCACAAACATTATCACTCATGCTTCTGGACACACACACACACATGCACCACAGATGTCATATTTATTAATGCACATCCACATGTATCATATCAACCTTCATCGTTGTTCATCTCATACATTTTATTAGATTTCAAACATCCTTTCCATATTAATCATATCTGTACAAATACCAGTGATATAAAACAGTCTATGGTAAAACTTCTTAAACTTCCACAATAGATAATTTGTTTAAATGGATACATTCTGAATCAAAGCTGCTGAAGTACATTAAATCTGTATTTTAGAATAATACAAATAAAAAAATATTTAAGAAAAGAAGCTTACATGTACCAAGATTACTTGTAAAGTACGAATGATTGCTTATTAAACAGTTAAATATAAGATGTGCGTCAAATACATTTACAAAACTGTACAAATTGCATTTGAAATATGAAATGTATTAAATATAAATGTAACTAAATTATACTGTGCTTTATAACTACATGTCTTCGGCTCATCTGGCCTGCCGTCTCTTTCTCAAAGCTAACGCATACGTTTCACAACCTCTCGGCCATGTGCTCACTAAAGTACACACATCCAGCTCTCTACATGTGCGCAAACAATCATACTCAAGCATATTTACACACACACACTCGCATTTACACTCTCATGTATGCATGCATTCACGCACAAGCGGGTTAAGGGCCCCGAAACAATCCAATAAAACATTAACACAAACACACACACACGCGCTTATATTGTCCACACACTTATATTGTCAGTACAATTGAAAAAAACACACACACGCTCACACTCACTCATTCATATGTACGTTCGTATTCACAAGAAAACTTTTGCACACACACATAGAGGCCTCGCGAAAATAATACAAAACTTTCTGATATACACTTACATGCACTTTTTGTTGTACACAACCTCACACACGCACGCACACGACTGTAAAAATGGCCAAAACGAACATGCTTTACACTTCACACACACACACATTCTCATCCACACATACATATCTGTACATGATTTAGAATGTACAAACACACACACACGCACACACGTCTTGTGTCTTGTCTTCTGACACATACACATAACCATGCATTCACATTGATACACACACAGACTCACACACACTCACGTCACCTCTCATATTCATGAGGATTTACACAATGTATATCCGTGTGTATATATATGTGTACAAGATATCTGCTACGCACGGAAATGTATTAAAATAATGCATTCTTTAATACTAACACACACACTTACATTCCTTTTGCGTTTATTTTGGTGCACGCATCACTTTACCATGGTATATCTGCATACACACACACACACACACACGCACGTGTATGCATACTTTTAAACTGTAAAACATCATTTTTAACACACAGACACGTTAAACTAATACAAACACACACATTCCTTGTGCATTCTTGCATAACACTCTCCATCTCCCGCTGCATTCTGATGAAACACACACATCTGCCTTTACATTCTTAAAACGGATGAACACATGCATACACAAGACACCTAACACACACATCCACAAGCCACAAAGCGCTCTGACACACATTCCCAGTGCATTTTGTGTGGGTATGCAAACATATGACACAAGCAACACATCTCACAGTTATATGTGGGCACTGGATACACACACACACAGATCTGGCCTGCTCAATGAAAATCTGCTCATGACAATCATAAAAACAACGTCACTATGGTCAAATGTGTTTTTTGAGACCCTTCCATACTCCTCTGAGTACATACATATTAGTTAAGGGCTACAATATGTAGTACGTTTGAGTATTGATATCAAATCAAACAGAGTGATGACAGCTTCACTATATATATATATATATATATATTAATAAACCTAATCATAATCTATGCTCAAATCTGATACACGGCAAAAGGTCTTATTATATATATATATATATATATATATATTCTAGTGCATCAAGTACTACTCTCTGAGGATACGTGTTTGTCTAATGTGGTTATATGTCATTCTGCTGGCTCTACATTCATATACAAACAAAAACAAGGGCACACAACCCTTTTACATGTAACGGCTTAAAAATATGCATACTACCTTAAAGTCTTGGGTGAAAGTAATTGACAATGTAGATTAGTTCACTGGTTTCTGTTACTTTTCATATGTTTAGTACAAAAGTAGTTTCTACTATGTTGTTTGTCTTATTTTTAATAGAGATTTTTGCATTAATGAGGATAAAATACATACTAAGCATTTTAAGGTCAGTTTAGTTGATGTATCATTAAAAACTGTGAAATACCACATTTATACAGATACACAGGTAAATATGTATTGCTTTTACTTCAACAAGTACATTGTATTATTTGTATTTAATTTGTTGAGCTAATATTTTTGTGCAGTGCCTTGTGCAGTGTTGTTTCTGATACATCCCTTCTGGCCTGCTGATTTTAATAGTTTGACAAAACTGATTAATACATTTCAAATATTTAGCTGTATAAAAAACTAGCTGTATTTTATATATATAAATAAATAGAATCTATTTCAGTCAGCAAGACTGCAATGATATAATAAGTGCTTCTCTCTGTACGTCGTCATCTTTTTATGTGCCGTTAGAGCCTGTAATTTCCTCTCGTCACTATCAGACCTTACCTATATCATCTATATTGTTTTTTAACATCATATACATGATCAGCAACCATTCAAAACCTTATTCTTTCTTTAAACACATGCCATAAGTATAATTTCTCTTTTGGAAGACAATTCAGTCGAAGCAGACGACTCAAGCATGCAAACACACGAGCACTGAAGGTTCTGCTTACTTGATTTCTTGATAAAAAGAGCGATTTGTACAATTTTAAAGGTGTTTTTTTAAAACATATGCTTAAAAAAATAATTTTGCTTCTTTTCTTATCATTCATTGTGTCTTGCTAAATGAAAGGACTTCAGTGTGCTGAATTACTATTTTAGAGCATTCTCTAGTACTGATTCACATTTGTGACTGAAATTATTACATTGAAATTATTTCTTTAGTTACACATATGATCAGTCACGCTTTGCGGGTCACGAGTTTCACCCATCAGCAAAGCCTAAGGTGTGAATGGATGTGACGGAACAGAAAGTACGTTTTGCATTACAATTCATTCGAGTACCGGACACTCCCATGCTTCCCTGTAGATATTTTTGCCTCTAAATAGGTGTCGGCTGATACCTTGTTTATTGTTAAACCCCTTCTTTTTCCCCCGACATCTTCCATTCCCCTCAGCCGTTCCTCCCCTTCCATGAGGAGCACAGTCAGTTCGGCTTCACATCTCACTTCTGCATAGACATCCAGTCATCAGTAGATTTTCTACAAATAAAAGGCAAAATTACCAAGAAACCCCATAAAAAACATCTAGAAATGCAGCCAAACATAAACACACACCCCCACACACACAGCGTCTACAATCTTGATTTGTCTTAAAATTGTTGATAAAAAAAATAATAAATAAGGCTGGTATATAATACTTAATAAATACTATTTTTGTGTTGTTTTAACTGATTAGAATATATTTCTTATCATGTTAGATTTTTGATTGTTCTGTATGTACATGAATGCGTTCTAACATTTTCATTCCTTTACACACTTTCACATTTTAAATGAAATACTAACAGCAGTTTCATAACAGTGTGCTATTTTTAAGAAGAGCTTATTTTTTAATAGAAAGTAATTTTTTTGGGGTGCCAATCAGTGACGTTTAGGTAACTGAAAACTCACATTTAAATAATGAATTTTAGCATTTAAAGGCTGGAGTTAACTGGGAGTATGTATATGCAAACATGATCTGCTTTCGCACTGGCTGTGTAGAGAGCACATTAATGCCGAGTGAATGTGTGCACGGGTATTTCTGCGGCAGTGAGGTCATGCCATGTTCACATGATGGGACCACCCTCTTAGGAACAGGCAGACACTTCCCTTCCCTAAAAATTCCGCCCGGAACTGACTCATCCCTCACACCTTCCCTGACTCATCCACGTATGGATAGAGGGAATGTGAGAAAAGAGGGAAAGAAGAAACGGGGGCCGCATATGCAAATGTTAGTCCATGTTATTTGTTGTTATGGGAGATTAATGTTGGCATCCTGTTCCTATGGACTGATTAAAATGACAGTTAAAGTTTAAAATCCACATCACGTCGTTTTGCAAACAATTTAGGAAAGTCGAGAAAAAGGTGAACAGGCTATTTGGTGTATCATAATAAAATGTGAGGAGATTAAAGAACATGTTTGTGACATGTCCTCCTCAGACCAAAAAATGATACATTGAGAGAGACTAGAGAGGATGAGCTGAGGAAGAAAAGAGGTAAAAAAAGTGATAAAATGTGTTTAATAACTGCAACATCAGATTTATATTTTTAAGTCATAGTAGATAATGGATGTTATAAAAGATTTGTTTGTGATGCTTTTAAGTTTCATTTAGATTGTTCTTATTAATAATTTAACACAAATTAGTGGTTAGATAAAATAAAAAAAATAAACAACACATTATTTGTTTAAAAAACAAACACAAGTTAAATCTAACATTGAACAAAAAAGCCTTCTCTTTGAGACGTGCATCTTTTATAAGCTAAAAGTGACCGGGTGTGAAAAAATCAAGCGTCTTTTGCTCACCCACTTAAACCCGTAGCTGATTTAATAATAAATGTGTGTGTTGGAATTATTTCTTAAAAGGGAGAGACATATAAAACACACACAGTATAGCCATGACTGAATTCTCTCTGTGAGAAAAAAAAGTACCTACGTCTAGTGCTTCTGAGATCTGAATGCATCTTAAGTCTCAGACTACAGGTATAAAATACATATATATATATATATATATATATATGAGATATTACAACTATAATATTGAATTTGATAAGTGTTTACATCTGCAATTAAAATAAACTGTTATATGAAAATAGCCCATCATAGCCAGCGTTGCAACCAATCTCTAGCTTCACTAAAACATTCTATATATTATCTGTTAAATATGACCTATACACAGAAAATGTACTAAATAGTATTTATGATTTTACATTATAGTAATCTGTCACTATTCCTTTCAAAATCTGTGTTAAAATGCTTTGTTTCAGATTGTTTGTCAGCATCTGAGCGTCATGTGATTTTTTTTCTGTGAGGTTTAAAAAAGTTCACAGTGTTTAAAGACTAAATCAGACAATACTGTGACATTAATTGTTAAAACATAAAAGAAAGAAAGACAGGCAGAAAAAAAGCTTGGCTAATTTTAACTTCTTGGGTCTGTCGTACCGTCCAGCCTGTGTTAATAACTGCCCATTACTGTATTTGTTTCAGTTTAAAGACATTTATCTAAAATAATCCTTGCATATTATTCTAAATTAACCTGCAATGAGCAACACTGTTAAAATTCTGCTGAAAGTCACACACGAAGATCTTTAACTCCACAAAACAGTGTTGACGAGCAAATGCATATATAACTTTTTCAACGTACCTAGCTTCATTTTTTTATATTTTGCAGCTCAAACAGAAAGCTCATATAACTTCAGTAGTCATTTCACTTAAGACTGAGGCAATACAAGTCTGTAATATATGTATCAGCAGGCAATGGGAGCTGAAACTTACACAATACCAATAAAAGTCTTAATAAGCTTTTCTACCAAAACTTATAATTCTAACATGTTCGACTAAAATAAATACTGAACACATAATGAACATTAAATACTATATAGGGCGCTACACTTAGTAACTTCAGACTGTTTAACTGTAAAGACTGTAGCCGGAGCACTTAAGACGTTACACAGGCCTAAACCCGTTGAATAAAAATGACAAAGAAAAAGCATCAAAGGTTAAAACCTTGTAATACTAAGTAATCTACAAAAAAAATAGGTCCTTGCTGCAGTTTTTAAGCGCTTAATGACAGACAACGACACAGACAGAAGCCACTCTCGCAAAGGGCTGAGACTGAGAGAATGAACTTACGAAGACAGTGACGTCACGAGCA
The DNA here is from genome assembly GCA_032359435.1 of Enteromius unitaeniatus. Lineage (NCBI taxonomy): Eukaryota > Metazoa > Chordata > Actinopteri > Cypriniformes > Cyprinidae > Enteromius > Enteromius unitaeniatus. The sequence goes on from JAUMHI010000074.1 coordinate 8,563,188, forward strand.
ACCCCGTTCGGAAGCGTACTTTGCTTCGATCTCGAGCCGTTCATTTCTCCCTCCGTACTTCTTTCAAGCATCTCCTCAAGTTTTGTCCTGCCCTGCGCACAAATACAAGAACGCAAAGTTGTACATGAATAGCAGTGGGATCGTTTAAACGCGCAGTTTGGCATCTTCTGGAAAATGTTAAAGGCATGTTTGGTGAACAGTGAAGTTGGGGAAAGTTGTGAAGAGCAGATAATGAGGCGAAAAACAAATGAGTAACGTTCCGTCCACGCAAAAGCACGTTAGGTGCACTTTTCCAAAAGTTTGGATACGCAGAGCACGAGAATACCACTCAGTCACTAACGAGACGCACACCAGTTATCAAATAACAGTACAAAAAGACAGATGTCTGTAGTTTGTAAACTTTAAAACTTAACAGTAATCGCTAGCTTAACTTATAAGTGTCTTGCACTTTTTTGACCGCTCGGAATTCAGCCCCTCGTGCAGAAAACTCTGAAATCGAGTAAGAATGACAGAAACTATTGGTATAAGGTAAATTAACAGAAATAGTATGCTGTTTAAGCAAATTAAAGAAAGCCTTATTCACGATACACGTAAAAAGCGTCGTCCTGATGCTGTTTACACAGTTTTAGAATATTTGTAACCCCTATTTAATCAGGGAGTCTTGCAGTAAACTATGGTATAATGATTTAGGTTTATTAACACCAAATTCAGCGTTTTTTTCCATCTGTAAATCACCCTTCCGTCCCCGCTTGCCTCTTTAGAGTGAGCACCAAGCGATTCACTTCAAAAAACTCAAAACAAACTCTTACATTATTGCCTTTTACACTTTAGCTGTCAGCAAAGAGGATTTTTAGTATCAGAGTTTTGTAAAGTTT